>JAWNLD010000537.1:0-112211 GCA_035041545.1 Drosophila colorata | reverse complement strand
CGACCGCTGCTTTCACCTAGCGAGTTTAAGGAAAAGGCGCCGATTATTGTTATCAGAATGAGGCTGTTAAATCGGGACCAATTGATGTGAGAGTTTCTATCGAACTGGAGAATGCAAGTTCTAGGAACACAAAAGTATATTGTTTGCTTATGCATGATCGATTAGTTGAATATTCTCCGTTGACTGGATTAGTTCAGCGCATCGTCTAGTATAAGCATCAAAAACAAACACTTAAAAATGGATCTGGAGCGAGTTGCTATTGATGTTCAAGGATTTTATGGAAACAGGAATGACTTTATATTGAAGGAAATAGATCTAGTATTAAAAAATGGGCAAAATCCGAACATACATTATATTATACGAGCTCCGCACGATTTTCTCAAACTGACAAAGAAGGCTCGAAAAACAGCACTCTGGCTAACCAAAAATCATCATCAGCTTTGTTGGAATGATGGATCAGCTCACTTCATTGAAGTAAGAAATTATCTTCGGGAAGTTGTTAAAGATAAAAATGTCAATACAAAAGGAATTCAGAAAACAAAATTTCTTGAGAAGTTTTTAAATATATCAGTAGCCAATGTCGAAGAGTATGGGATACGGCAATTAGATTGATAAAGAACAATTTTTTCTCAGACTGTGGCTCATACCTAATAGACTACTTTGAAAATTTTACTAATCATCATTTGAATGCACCATATACCTATTATAGTAATTAAGAAAATAAATAAATAAATAAAATCCACAAATCTCAAATTAGAACATCGCAATACGGAGAACATTTAACAATATGCCCCTGGTCCTCAGATCAGGCAATAACTGGTGTGACACCTGTGTCTGTCACTTTTATATTATACGTATACAAAAACTAGAACTAGAACATATCACAGTACACTAAATTAAATAATAGAATGATAAATAGCTCTATTTAATCCTAAGCTAGAAAAAATATTTTAAATAAATTGTAGTATAAACCAAACAATAAATAAATTGACAAAAAAAATCTGTAAAACGAAAACCTGTTGTCTTTCTTTTATCTGATACATTAGAATTTACGATCGAACCTTTTTCTTTAACAAAACCTGTTTACAAGTGTGCGCCGCACTTGTGTTCCTTCGCCGTGTAGAAAAACGGTCTGTTCACATTCTTCAGAAAAGGGAGAGTAAATTAAATGCGCACGTTCCGATGCGTGCACTTGTGCGCCTGTGATTGCATAACCCCTCCCACTTCAAATCTGAATTCTAGTGAGCGGTTAAACCAGTTTCTTTAATGATCGGTCCCTTTTACCACCCCCGAAAAAATAGACGAACAACTCGATGCGTGCACTTGTGCGCACGTGATCTCATAACCACCTCCCATTTAAACTCTGAATTTAAATGAGCGGCCTCTTAGTAAACCAGTTTTTAATGTTCGGTCCCTTTTCCCACCCCCGAAAAAGTAGATGAACAAGTCGATGCGTGCACTTGTGCGCACGTGATCTCATAATCCCGCCCACTTAAAATCTGAATTTTAATGATCGGTCACCCACGCTACTTCAGAAAAGAAACAGTTACTAAAATGTAACGGCCACTTTCCTCAGCTCCCCCTCCTCAAAAGGTCACAAAGGCCCATGACGATTGGTTCCCTCACTTCCCCCTCCTTAAAAAAGGATCACGTATAGGAGGATAACGCATATTAACGATCGGTCCAGTCACACCCCTCCCTCAAAAAGGGTCAGGTGCCTGCATATTAATTAGGGTCACGTAGGGTCATAAATCATTATTTATTCACATCACGTAATTAAATTGACAGCTATTTCCTGTCACAGAACATACAGTTCCCTACTACTGATATGCTCAAGCTGCGCTTGGCCCCCACTTTAAAAAGCTAATATCTTAAAAATTTTGATTTGGGGGAAGAATGGGAGGAGGTATCCCAAATCCGAAATATTCATAATCTGCGTATTCTTTACGAGAACATATTCAACTAAATTTGATGGCTCTAGCTTTTATTGTTTTTGTGATTGTGATCGATTTGTGAAAATCGACAAGCACTGATTGTAAGAAAACAGTGCAAGGTATCGATCATTTAAAATAGACTTAATCTGCCTATGGTATACACAAACTCAAAAAAAATCCATGTTGAGCATTCTAGCTCTTGTAGTGGCTGAAATCGACGCGTTCATTCAGACAGACGGACAGACGAACGGACGGACAGACAGACGGACATGGCTTGATCGACTCGGCTATTGCTCCTGACCAAGAATATATATACTTTATGGGCTCCTTCTGCCTGTTACATACATTTTCACAAAACCATTATACCCTTTTTACCCATTTTCAATGGGTGCAGGGTATATTTAAATCGCGCTCCGCGATCGCTTTTATATTTGCAGGCAAGTTTTAATTTGCCGTAGTTGTGAAATTTCTCGCTAAATTTTCACAAAATATGAAACTATATCTTTCACATATTGGTTGCAGTTGATATGATAACACTTTTTGAGAGAGTGCATGCCAAATACCAATTTTTCCCCATTTTGTTGCTCCACAATATTTCATATCGTCGATACCACAGCATTAAGTTGCACTTGGACCAATAAAAAAAAATAAATAATAAATCTTTAGGAAATCGCCTTTGAGTTTGACACAGCGAGATTCGAACTCTCGTCTTTTAGCGCGCCAGGCCACAGCTCTACCACCGATCAACAGCAGCAATTCGATTGTCACTGTCAAAATGTGATCTAAGAAAAAAGCATACGTGCAGAAACAATCGCTTTAGAATTAGAAACAGAGCTCACGCATATGAATGTGCATATACATATGTATGTATGTGTGCATACGCATGCTGAAAACGCTTGCCACCAAGCGGCTAAGCCAATATACAAATACCTTTTCTTTAATTACTTCTCTGTTTCTTAACCGATTTGGATGAAATTTGTTTTAATGTTATTTTTTTTGTTTTTCGTATATTTCATTAAATACGTTGAAAATGTTAAATAAAATTATGAATGTTTTTGCTATCCTTCTTTTGTTAGAGTCTTCTGCTCTTAAAAATGTATTCATATGTTCCTTAAACTTACAATTGTAATCACAAAGTGACAGTAGTTTATTGGGTTTGTGCAATGTCCGCCTGTCTGTCCTGATGAAC
Organism: Drosophila colorata; assembly: GCA_035041545.1. Classification (NCBI taxonomy): domain Eukaryota; kingdom Metazoa; phylum Arthropoda; class Insecta; order Diptera; family Drosophilidae; genus Drosophila; species Drosophila colorata. The sequence continues at coordinate 109,088 of JAWNLD010000537.1, read as the reverse complement.
GCAACTTTTTTCAGCGATAATGAAGCGAGAGACTGAAAATTTTAGATATCTACTTGTAGTTATCTGCTTCAGACAAAGTGTTACAATTTTTGTTCCGCGCTCACTGGGAGACTAGCAAATATGATAACATGTCGATATAATTCAAATCGATGAAAAGTGAATATTTCCCACAATTTTAAAGCTAGAGTCACCAAGCTTGGTAGGTACATTGGTGGTAAGTTCCCCCAAAAATTTCGAACTTGACTGCCCGGCCACGCCCACTAAAACTTTTCCATGTCTAACCGTTTGGAAGCTGTTATTAATCAACAAGTAGGATGGTGCTAGTTAAGTATGTCCGACTAGGAGGTACCCTGAACCCTACGGCGTGCTCTTACCTACATTTAAACCTCTTTGCATTCATACCCACATTCAGAAAGTCACACACACACACACACACACGCACACACAAACGCATGCAGCAAGCTGCGCACTTTACACATCTGCTGCGCTTGGCCCCACTATGGAAAATTAATTCTTGAATAACTTATAAATTAAGGGAATGATCGATCTGAAATTTGCAGTGCTTAATAAGAGCATCCAAATCTATGTAAAAACAAAAGCGACAGTCTGTAGTATTTGATTTGCATTTTTGTATATGGGCGGCGAATGGGGGGAGGTATCCAAAACACTCATAATCTGCGTATCCTTTACGAGCACATATTAAACCAAATTTCATGACTACAGCTCTTATAGTCTCCGAGATATGCCAAGAAATCCAAGTCTTAAAATAAATTTTTATCGATAATAATGAAGCGGAGCAAGATATCGAAAAAAGAATGATAAACTTGTACTGCGTATGGCTTAGGAGAATCTACAGTCGAAAAGTTTAGGTCTCCAGCTTTTGTAGTTTCCGGGATCGCTGCGTTCATACACCCGGACAGACGGACTGGCAGACGGACATGGGTAAATCGACTCAGCGTCGTCCTGATCAAGAATATATATACTATATGGGGTCGGAGATGCTTCATTCTGCCTGTTACATACATTTGCACAAAACCATAATACCCTTTTCAAATCAACAAGGAGCGCGCTAGGCGGAAGTGCCCGACTAGAAGACTTAGAGTGCCAACAAAAGTAAAAAATTCATTACAATTAAATAAATTACAAAACTTTATAATGAAAATTATAAACCAATGGTGGCAGTTTATTTGCCTGTCTGCCAGCTATGCGCCTTTTCACAGCTAATTTTTGTCAGTGACGTTATTATTATTATCTACATCTAAATAGAAATACGATTTGAGTGAAAATATATTCTTAAATATAAAACCATAATATTAAGTAAGAACGGTGCAGTTGCACCATAAAGCAGTTAAAAACGGTCATAATTATGATTGTTAATTTGGAAAAATATCGAATTTTGTATATTGTGGGAGTGGGTGTTGCCGAAATTTTTCGACCTCCTCTTTAGAAGAGGTCATTCGAAAACTGTATACCAATATTGGAGACTTTAGATCTAAAATTATGGGAGATATGGATTTCTAAGATGTACCCGCCCACTATTGTAATGATTTCTTGAATATCTTCTAAGCTAAGAGTATGATCGTGATTCAGGACTAAACAAGAGCATTCAAATATATGTACAAACCAAAGCACAAATCTGTAGTACTTAAATAAAAAGCGCCCTCTTCACTCTGCTTCTTCTGTTATTATTAAGTTTAGCTCGTACGCACATGTATTCGTCTTCTGAATGGCGCTATACATGAAATTTACTTTGGAAGGGCCCGATGGATATAATTATTATTTCCATGATAATCGTAAGGAGGAGCATCAATTGGATCGTTTGCACAGCCTGGTGGGAGGTGTAATGGTGTAGGGAACAGTATCCTATTATGGCACCTGCGAGTGCCATAATAAAAACTGCATTTCCCCACTTTAAAAATATTTTCGGATATCTGAAATTCACACAGCCCGGTCTGTGAAATCGTGGATTCAAAGCCATGTTCTGGAGTGGAAACCATATTAGCCTTATCTTAATATAGTAGAGAATGTGTGGGGTTGGCTGGCTAGAAAAGTGTACGAGTCCGGAAAACAATAAAACAAAAAAAATAGTTTATCAAAGTTGATGCCCTCAATATAGCACAAGAACTGAGTTAATCGAAGTTGATGCCTTCGGTTATATTGTATCTTACATTCAAAAACTTAATGATTCTATTTCAAATAGAATCTATGAAGTCCATGTTAACAAACTAAACAAACTAAAAATGTCAAAAGCTACAAATTTTGTTAAAAAACTGAAAAACAAAAAATTAAATTATCTTATGACCAAAATTGTAGTTGCTTTTTATACCCTGAACCCATTAAAAATGGGTTTGGGCAAATGTATGTAACAGGCAGAAGGAGGCATCTCCGATCCCATAAAGTATACATATTCTTGGTCAGGAAAAATAGCCGCGTCGATCTAGTCATGTCAGTCTGTCTGTCCGTCCGTCCGTCTGTCTGTATGAACGCGTCGATCTCAGCCACTAAAATAGCCACAGCGGTGGAGAACGTGGACTTTTTGAGTTTGTGTATACCATAGGCAGATCAAGTTTATTTTAAATGATCGATTTCTTTTCTTGCTCTGTTATTTTATAATCAGTGTTTATCGATTTTTTGGCTCAGTTTATCGAGTACATCTCAAATACTATAACAGCTAGAACCACCAAATTTAGTTTAATTTAATATGTACGTAAAGAATACGCAGATTATGAATATTTCGGATTTTGGATACCTCTTCCCATTCTCCTGCTATATCAAAAATATCATAAAAATCGCAAAACATGTTTTACTGACTTACGCATTGGTTTGTACACAGATTTTAGTGCTCTTGTTAAGTCCTGAAAATATCATAATGATCCTATTCTTAGTTTAGACCTTATTTAAAAATTAACTTTACAAGGTGGGGGCCAATGCACCTGCTTGAGAATATCTCAGAAACTATAAGAGCCAGAGCCACCAAATTTGGTTAGGGCTGCTATAAAAATGTACTATAGTACAATAAGAAATTTCATTCAAATCGGTTAAGAAACACTGAAACTAGTAATGAAAATGTGTTTGTATATTGGGAAACATTCATATGTGTGAGCTCTTTTTCGAATTCTAACGCGATTATTTGTGCATGTGTGCTATTTTCTTGTTTTTTGACAGACAAAATTAGAATGTTGCTGTAACTCAGTGATAGAGATTTACTGTTTGAGTACTGTTTATTTAAGGTTTTATTTTTCTTTTAAACTTACACCTTTTACTCCAAGTGCAACTTAATGCTGGGACATAAACGATTTGAAATATTCTGGAGCAACAAAATGGGGAAAAATTGGTATTTGGCATGCACACTCTCAAAAAGCCTTCGCAGATCAACTGCAACCAACATTTAAAAGATATAGTTTCCTATTTTGTGAAAATGTTGCCTGCAAGTGCGAGCGCGCAGCGCGATCATTAATTTGTATTATTTATTTTTATTTTATTTTACTAAGTGCGGATGTGGTGTCGTGTGTATGAATGGAAAGGGGATATAATAAATGTATATAATGACAGCTCGCCACTGGGTTCAGGGTATCTTCTAGTCGGGCACTCCCAAGTAGAGCCATACTTGCTTTTGTATACTTTTGCTGTAAAATTTACATCGGCCATCCTTAACTTTTTTTAATGGGGAATGGATTAAAGTGTGTTGCATAAACATTGTGTGCCTCTAGTTCAAATAGTCTGGATAATATTTAACACTACCCGAGCATGCTAAGGGGACTAGAGATTTTCGACTTGGAATGGCACGAGCAGATAAAGTTTGTATGATGTCATAGATAGCTCTTATTGGTTTGAAATCGATTATTAAGCATATCTTGTAGATTATTTAAGCTAAACACACAAAGTTTGGAACACACGATCATATAAATATACTATAGCACTTACAGGTTACAGGTTAAAATAAGAAACTCAAAAGCTATTGTTGAAAATGCGTGCTTAATTCGATGTTACATTTCAGGAAGCATACACAATTTATGTATACTTTTCCTGTAAACTTAAAAATCCTCGACTGGAACCTCCACGAGGCTACTGACTGGTAATGACACTACAGTGGCTATTACAAGAACCGGTGTTAGCTAAGACTGTGACCTCTGATATGCAGAAAAACTTCTCAATAACTTTAAAGCGTGTCTTTACGGCACAGTCTTGGTCAGGGAAAAAGGCCGAACTCAGGTGTCAAGTGACGCGTAGCGAATGTCGGCTTGGCTGGGAGCCCTTTTCAAAACTAGCCCAGTCTCAAAAGGAGCGAAAGACCACCAGGCGACCTCCGGTCTGTGGAAGCCCTACTGCAGAGCACGGATTCATGTGTAAGCTGACTTACCCTTCTCCGTCATTCGTGAAATCAAAGCAATGAACTCAACTCTTACAAATAAAAACAATTAAGATGGCTGTAGTCGGGAGTGCCCGCTAGGAGATACCCTGAACCCAGCGGCGAGCCGTCGTTATATACACTTATTGAAACCCCTCTGCATTCATACACACATACACAAATAAGTAAAAAATAAAATAAAATAAAAATTTTAATAAACAGTACATAAACTCCAACACGTGGTTTGCCAATGTACAGAAGTTATTAAAGAAAATGTAAAAATGTAGATTTGAACATAGCCGATTTAAATGCCATTTTTTTATATATACCAAATTTGGTGGCTCTTGCTCTTATAGTTTCTGAGATATGCCCAAGCAGCTGCGCTTGACAACCACTATGGAAAGTTAATTCTTAAATAGCCTCTAACTAAGAATAGGATCGTTATGAAATTTTCAGGACGTAACAAGTGCATTGAAATCTGTGTATAAACCAAAGCGCATTCATAATCTGCGTTTGCTTTACGAGAACATATTAAACCAAATTTGGTGGCTGTAGCTCTTATAGTTTCTGAGTTATGCTCAAAAAATCTAATAAAAAACCGATAAATATCGATAATAAGAAACGGGGCGGGATATTGATAGTTTGAAAGAGCCTTGGTCTGCGTATGGTATACAGGAACTTAATAACCCAAGCTTTAATCCCTAACTCTTATTGCAGCACTCGCTGCCAACTTTTAGCGCGCCAGGCCACAGCTCTACCACCGATCAACAGCAGCAATTTGATTGTCACTGTCAAAATGTGATCTAAAAAAAAAGCACACATGCAGAAACAATCGCTTTAGAATTCAAAAAAGAGCTCACGCATATGAATGTGCATATGTATGTATGTTTTAGTTTATTGGGTTTGTGCAATGTCCGTAACTGTATGTAAGGTAGCTACAAAGACGGGTCATTATGTCAAAATTTGGGTAGCTTATAATTCCACAAAGTCGGAATAATATTGGAATTGAGACAACGCAAAAATGTTCCATGTCAAACCGTTTGGAAGCTGTTATTAATCAACAAGTAGGATGGTTCTACTTAAGTGTGCCCGACTAGGAGATACCCTGAACCCTGCGGCGTGCTGTTAGCTACATTTAAGCCTCTTTGCATTCATACCCACATTCACAAAGTCACACACACACACACACACACACGCACACACAAACGCATGCATCAAGCTGCGCACTTTACACATCTGCTGTGCTTGGCCCCACTATGGAAAATTAATTCTTGAATAACCTATAAACTAAGGGAATGATCGTTCTGCAGTGCTTAATAAGAGCATCCAAATCTATGTACAAACAAAAGCGCAAGTCTGTAGTATTTGATTTGCATTTTTTTATATGGGCGGCGAATGGGGGGAGGTATCCAAAACACTCATAATCTGCGTATCCTTTACGAGCACATATTAAACCAAATTTCATGACTACAGCTCTTATAGTCTCCGAGATATGCCAAGAAATCCAAGTCATAAAATCGATTTTTATCGATAATAATAAAGCGGAGCAAGATATCGAGAAAAGAATGATAAACTTGTACTGCGTATGGCTTAGGAGAATCTACAGTCGAAAAGTTTAGGTCTCCAGCTTTTGTAGTTTCCGGGATCGCTGCGTTCATACACCCGGACAGACGGACTGGCAGACGGACATGGGCAAATCGACTCAGCGTCGTCCTGATCAAGAATATATATACTATATGGGGTCGGAGATACTTCATTCTGCCTGTTACATACATTTGCACAAAACCATAATACCCTTTTCAAATCAACAAGGAGCGCGCTAGGCGGAAGTGCCCGACTAGAAGACTTAGAGTGCCAACAAAAGTAAAAAATTCATTACAATTAAATAAATTACAAAACTTTATAATGAAAATTATAAACCAATGGTGGCAGTTTATTTGCCTGTCTGCCAGCTATGCGCCTTTTCACAGCTAATTTTTGTCAGTGACGTTATTATTATTATCTACATCTAAATAGAAATACGATTTGAGTGAAAATATATTCTTAAATATAAAACCATAATATTAAGTAAGAACGGTGCAGTTGCACCATAAAGCAGTTAAAAACGGTCATAACTATGATTGTTAATTTGGAAAAATATCGAATTTTGTATATTGTGGCAGTGGGTGTTGCCGAAATTTTTCGACCTCCTCTTTAGAAGAGGTCATTCGAAAACTGTATACCAATCTTGGAGACTTTAGATCTAAAATTATGGGAGATATGGATTTCTAAGATGTACCCGCCCACTATTGTAATGATTTCTAGAATATCTTCTAAGCTAAGAGTATGATCGTGATTAAGGACTAAACAAGAGCATTCAAATATATGTACAAACCAAAGCACAAATCTGTAGTACTTAAATAAATAGCGTCCTCTTCACTCTTGCTTCTTCTGTTATTGCTCATATCTATTTTTCTATTACACGCAACTTCATAATTTTCTTTGTGTTTTTGCAATCCACATTTGGGTGCTTTCGGAGAAAAAAAAAACATGATAAAAGAACGGTTATATCTGTTTTCATAGTTTGCTTTATTTTCGACGAAAAAGCTTGCACTTATTTTGCGTCATCAAATTAGCGCACCCAAATGCAGTTTTAGTTTTCTCGCTCAATTTGGCAAGTACAGTCACTACATTTTTTGTTGTCGATTAATTGATTAATTTCCTTTAATCAATATGGGAAGAGGAACAATATTATCTATATTATATTAATATTAATATAGCGAAAATAAATAAATAAATAAATACGCTTAAGTTTTCCTGTACGCACATGTATTCGTCTTCTGAATGGCGCTACATCGTCTTTTCTTATGAAAAGAAATTTAATTTTGAAGGGCCCGACGGATATAATTATTATTTCCATGATATTCGTAAGGAGGAGCATCAATTGGATCGTTTGCACAGCCGGGTGGGAAGTGTAATGGTGTAGGGAACAGTATCCTATTATGGCACCTGCGAGTTGGAGTTTTTGACGTAAAAAATGAATGTGGAAAACTACAACAACATTTTAAAAACTGCATTTCCCCACTTTCAAAATATTTTCGGATATCTGAAATTCACACAGCCCGGTCTGTGAAATCGTGGATTCAAAGCCATGTTCTGGAGTGGAAACCAATTTATCCTTATCTTAATATAGTAGAGAATGTGTGGAGTTGGTTGGCTAGAAAAGTGTACGAGTCCGGAAAACAATAAAACAAAAAAAATAGTTAATCAAAGTTGATGCTTTCAATATAACACAAGAACTGAGTTAATCGAAGTTGATGCCTTCGGTTATATTGTATCTTACATTCAAAAACTTTATGATTCTATTTCAAATAGAATCTATGAAGTTCAAACTAACAAACTAAACAAACTAAAAATGTCAAAAACTACAAATTTTGTTAAAAAACTGAAAAACAAAAAATTAAATTATCTTATGACCAAAATTGTAGTTGCTTTTTATACCCTGAACCCATTGAAAACGGGTTTGTGCAAATGTATGTAACAGGCAGAAGGAGGCATCTCCGATCCCATAAAGTATACAAATAATTTTGGTCAGGAAAAATAGCCGCGTCGATCTAGTCATGTCTGTCTGTCCGTCCGTCCGTCAGTCTGTATGAACGCGTCGATCTCAGCCACTAAAATAGCCAGAGAGGTGGAGAACGTGGACTTTTTGAGTTTGTGTATACCATAGGCAGATCAAGTTTATTTTAAATGATCGATTTCTTTTCTTGCTCTGTTATTTTATAATCAAGATCAAGTTTATTTTAAATGATCGATTTATTTTCTTGCTCTGTTATTTTATAATCAGTGTTTATCGATTTTTTGGCACGGTTTATCGAGCACATCTCAAATACTATAACAGCTAGAACCACCAAATGTAGTTTAATTTAATATGTTCTCGTAAAGAATACGCAGATTATGAACACTGAAGTTAGTAATGAAAATGTGTTTGTATATTGGGAAACATTCATATGTGTGAGCTCTTTTTCGAATTCTAACGCGATTATTTGTGCATGTGTGCTATTTTCTTGTTTTTTGACAGAAAAAGTTAGAATGTTGCTGTAACTCAGTGATAGAGATGTACTATTTGCGTACTATTTATTTAAGGTTTTATTTTTCTTTTAAACTTACACCTTTTACTCCCAGTGCAACTTAATGCTGGGACATAAACGATTTGAAATATTGTGGAGCAACAAAATGGGGAAAAATTGGTATTTGGCATGCACACTCTCAAAAAGCCTTCGCAGATCAACTGCAACCAACATTTAAAAGATATAGTTTCCTATTTTGTGAAAATGTTGCCTGCAAGTGCGAGCGCGCAGCGCGATCATTAATTTGTATTATTTATTTTTATTTTATTTTACTAAGTGCGGATGTGGTGTCGTGTGTATGAATGGAAAGGGGATTTAATAAATGTATATAATGACAGCTCGCCACTGGGTTCAGGGTATCTTCTAGTCGGGCACTCCCAAGTAGAGCCATTTTTGTTTTTGTATACTTTTGCTGTAAAATTTACATCGGCCATCCTTAACTTTTTTTAATGGGGAATTGATTAAAGTGTAATGCATAAACATTGTGTGCCTCTAGTTCAAATAGTCTGGATAATATTTAACACTACCCGAGCATGCTAAGGGGACTAGAGATTTTCAACTTGGAATGGCACGAGCAGATAAAGTTTGTATGATGTCATAGATAACTCTTATTGGTTTGAAATCGAATATTAAGCATATCTTGTAGATTATTTAAGCTAAACACACAAAGTTTGGAACACACGATCATATGAATATACTATAGCACTTACAGGTTACAGGTTAAAATAAGAAACTCAAAAGCTATTGTTGAAAATGCGTGCTTAATTCGATGTTACATTTCAGGAAGCATACACAATTTATGTATACTTTTCCTGTAAACTTAAAAATCCTCGACTGGAACCTCCACGAGGCTACTGATTGGTAATGACACTACAGTGGCTATTACAAGAACCGGTGTTAGCTAAGACTGTGACCTCTATACGCAGAAAAACTTCTCAATAACTTAAAAGCGTGTCTTTACGGCACAGTCTTGGTCAGGGGAAAAGGCCGAACTCAGGTGTCAAGTGACGCGTGGCGAATGTCGGCTTGGCTGGGAGCCCTTTTCAAAACTAGCCCAGTCTCAAAAGGAGCGAAAGACCACCAGGCGACCTCCGGTCTGTGATAGCCTTATTGCAGAGCACGGATTCATGTGTAAGCGGACTTACCCTTCTCCGTCATTCGTGAAATCAAAACAATGAACTGAACTCTTACAAATAAAAACAATTAAGATGGCTCTAGTCGGGAGTGCCCGACTAGGAGATACCCTGAACCCAGCGGCGAGCTGTCGTCATATACACTTATTGAAACCCCTCTGCATTCATACACACATACACAAATAAGTAAAAAATAAAATAAAATAAAAATTTAATAAACAGTACATAAACTCCAACACGTGGTTTGCCAATGTACATAAGTTATTAAAGAAAATGTAAAAATGTAGATTTGAACATAGCCGATTTAAATGCAATTTTTTGTATATATACCAAATTTGGTGGCTCTTGCTCTTATAGTTTCTGAGATATGCCCAAGCAGCTGCGCTTGACAACCACTATGGAAAGTTAATTCTTAAATAACCTCTAACTAAGAATAGGATCGTTATGAAATTTTCAGGACGTAACAAGTGCATTGAAATCTGTGTACAAACCAAAGCGCATTCATAATATGCGTTTGCTTTACGAGAACATATTAAACCAAATTTGGTGGTAATTTCTGAGTTATGCTCAAAAAATCTAATAAAAAACCGATAAATATCGATAATAAGAAACGGGGCGGGTTATCGATAGTTTGAAATAGCCTTGGTCTGCGTATGGTATACAGGAACTTAATAACCCAAACTTGAATCCATAACTCTTATTGCGGCACTCGCTGCCAACTTTTAGCGCGCCAGGCCACAGCTCTACCACCGATCAACAGCAGCAATTTGATTGCCACTGTCAAAATGTGATCTAAGAAAAAAGCACACATGCAGAAACAATCGCTTTAGAATTCGAAAAAGAGCTCACGCATATGAATGTGCATATACATATGTATGCATATTTTAGTTTATTGGGTTTGTGCAATGTCCGTAACTGTATGTAATGTAGCTACAAAGACGGGCCATTATGTCAAAATTTGGGTAGCTTATAATTCCACAAAGTCGGAATAATATTGGAATTGAGACAACGCAAAAATGTTCCATGTCAAACCGTTTGGAAGCTGTTATTAATCAACAAGTAGGATGGTTATACTTAAGTGTGCCCGACTAGGAGATACCCTGAACCCTGCGGCGTGCTGTTAGCTACATTTAAGCCTCTTTGCATTCATACCCACATTCACAAAGTCACACACACACACACACACAAACGCATCAAGCTGCGCACTTTACACATCTGCTGCGCTTGGCCCCACTATGGAAAATTAATTCTTGAATAACCTATAAACTAAGAGAATGATCGTTCTGCAGTGCTTAATAAGAGCATCCAAATCTATGTACAAACAAAAGCGCAAGTCTGTAGTATTTGATTTGCATTTTTTTATATGGGCGGCGAATGGGGGGAGGTATCCAAAACACTCATAATCTGCGTATCCTTTACGAGCACATATTAAACCAAATTTCATGACTACAGCTCTTATAGTCTCCGAGATATGCCAAGAAATCCAAGTCTTAAAATCTATTTTTATCGATAATAATGAAGCGGAGCAAGATATCGAAAAAAGAATGATAAACTTGTACTGCGTATGGCTTAGGAGAATCTACAGTCGAAAAGTTTAGGTCTCTAGCTTTTGTAGTTTCCGGGATCGCTGCGTTCATACACCCGGACAGACGGACTGGCAGACGGACATGGGTAAATCGACTCAGCGTCGTCCTGATCAAGAATATATATACTATATGGGGTCGGAGATACTTCATTCTGCCTGTTACATACATTTGCACAAAACCATAATACCCTTTTCAAATCAACAAGGAGCGCGCTAGGCGGAAGTGCCCGACTAGAAGACTTAGAGTGCCAACAAAAGTAAAAAATTCATTACAATTAAATAAATTACAAAACTTTATAATGAAAATTATAAACCAATGGTGGCAGTTTATTTGCCTGTCTGCCAGCTATGCGCCTTTTCACAGCTAATTTTTGTCAGTGACGTTATTATTATTATCTACATCTAAATAGAAATACGATTTGAGTGAAAATATATTCTTAAATATAAAACCATAATATTAAGTAAGAACGGTGCAGTTGCACCATAAAGCAGTTAAAAACGGTCATAACTATGATTGTTAATTTGGAAAAATATCGAATTTTGTATATTGTGGCAGTGGGTGTTGCCGAAATTTTTCGACCTCCTCTTTAGAAGAGGTCATTCGAAAACTGTATACCAATCTTGGAGACTTTAGATCTAAAATTATGGGAGATATGGATTTCTAAGATGTACCCGCCCACTATTGTAATGATTTCTAGAATATCTTCTAAGCTAAGAGTATGATCGTGATTAAGGACTAAACAAGAGCATTCAAATATATGTACAAACCAAAGCACAAATCTGTAGTACTTAAATAAATAGCGTCCTCTTCACTCTTGCTTCTTCTGTTATTGCTCATATCTATTTTTCTATTACACGCAACTTCATAATTTTCTTTGTGTTTTTGCAATCCACATTTGGGTACTTTCGGAGAAAAAAAAAACATGATAAAAGAACGGTTATATCTGTTTTCATAGTTTGCTTTATTTTCGACGAAAAAGCTTGCACTTATTTTGCGTCATCAAATTAGCGCACCCAAATGCAGTTTTAGTTTTCTCGCTCAATTTGGCAAGTACAGTCACTACATTTTTTGTTGTCGATTAATTGATTAATTTCCTTTAATCAATATGGGAAGAGGAACAATATTATCTATATTATATTAATATTAATATAGCGAAAATAAATAAATAAATAAATACGCTTAAGTTTTCCTCGTACGCACATGTATTCGTCTTCTGAATGGCGCTACATCGTCTTTTCTTATGAAAAGAAATTTAATTTTGAAGGGCCCGACGGATATAATTATTATTTCCATGATATTCGTAAGGAGGAGCATCAATTGGATCGTTTGCACAGCCGGGTGGGAGGTGTAATGGTGTAGGGAACAGTATCCTATTATGGCACCTGCGAGTTGGAGTTTTTGACGTAAAAAATGAATGTGGAAAACTACAACAACATTTTAAAAACTGCATTTCCCCACTTTCAAAATATTTTCGGATATCTGAAATTCACACAGCCTGGTCTGTGAAATCGTGGATTCAAAGCCATGTTCTGGAGTGGAAACCATATTTGCCTTAACTTAATATAGTAGAGAATGTGTGGGGTTGGTTGGCTAGAAAAGTGTACGAGTCCGGAAAACAATAAAACAAAAAAAAATAGTTAATCAAAGTTGATGCTCTCAATATAACACAAGAACTGAGTTAATCGAAGTTGATGCCTTCGGTTATATTGTATCTTACATTCAAAAACTTTATGATTCTATTTTAAATAGAATCTATGAAGTTCAAACTTACAAACTAAACAAACTAAAAATGTCAAAAGCTACAAATTTTGTTAAAAAACTGAGAAACAAAAAATTAAATTATCTTATGACCAAAATTGTAGTTGCTTTTTATACCCTGAACCCATTGAAAACGGGTTTGTGCAAATGTATGTAACAGGCAGAAGGAGGCATCTCCGATCCCATAAAGTATACAAATAATTTTGGTCAGGAAAAATAGCCGCGTCGATCTGGTCATGTCTGTCTGTCCGTCCGTCCGTCAGTCTGTATGAACGCGTCGATCTCAGCCACTAAAATAGCCAGAGAGGTGGAGAACGTGGACTTTTTGAGTTTGTGTATACCATAGGCAGATCAAGTTTATTTTAAATTATCGATTTCTTTTCTTGCTCTCTTATTTTATAATCAAGATCAAGTTTATTTTAAATGATCGATTTATTTTCTTGCTCTGTTATTTTATAATCAGTGTTTATCGATTTTTTGGCACGGTTTATCGAGCACATCTCAAATACTATAACAGCTAGAACCACCAAATGTAGTTTAATTTAATATGTTCTCGTAAAGAATACGCAGATTATGAACACTGAAGTTAGTAATGAAAATGTGTTTGTATATTGGGAAACATTCATATGTGTGAGCTCTTTTTCGAATTCTAACGCGATTATTTGTGCATGTGTGCTATTTTCTTGTTTTATGACAGAAAAAGTTAGAATGTTGCTGTAACTCAGTGATAGAGATGTACTGTTTGCGTACTGTTTATTTAAGGTTTTATTTTTCTTTTAAACTTACACCTTTTACTCCAAGTGCAACTTAATGCTGGGACATAAACGATTTGAAATATTCTGGAGCAACAAAATGGGCAAAAATTGGTATTTGGCATGCACACTCTCAAAAAGCCTTCACAGATCAACTGCAACCAACATTTAAAAGATATAGTTTCCTATTTTGTGAAAATGTTGCCTGCAAGTGCGAGCGCGCAGCGCGATCATTAATTTATATTATTTATTTTTATTTTATTTTACTAAGTGCGGATGTGGTGTCGTGTGTATGAATGGAAAGGGGATTTAATAAATGTATATAATGACAGCTCGCCACTGGGTTCAGGGTATCTTCTAGTCGGGCACTCCCAAGTAGAGCCATTTTTGTTTTTGTATACTTTTGCTGTAAAATTTACATCGGCCATCCTTAACTTTTTTTAATGGGGAATTGATTAAAGTGTAATGCATAAACATTGTGTGCCTCTAGTTCAAATAGTCTGGATAATATTTAACACTACCCGAGCATGCTAAGGGGACTAGAGATTTTCAACTTGGAATGGCACGAGCAGATAAAGTTTGTATGATGTCATAGATAACTCTTATTGGTTTGAAATCGAATATTAAGCATATCTTGTAGATTATTTAAGCTAAACACACAAAGTTTGGAACACACGATCATATGAATATACTATAGCACTTACAGGTTACAGGTTAAAATAAGAAACTCAAAAGCTATTGTTGAAAATGCGTGCTTAATTCGATGTTACATTTCAGGAAGCATACACAATTTATGTATACTTTTCCTGTAAACTTAAAAATCCTCGACTGGAACCTCCACGAGGCTACTGATTGGTAATGACACTACAGTGGCTATTACAAGAACCGGTGTTAGCTAAGACTGTGACCTCTATACGCAGAAAAACTTCTCAATAACTTAAAAGCGTGTCTTTACGGCACAGTCTTGGTCAGGGGAAAAGGCCGAACTCAGGTGTCAAGTGACGCGTGGCGAATGTCGGCTTGGCTGGGAGCCCTTTTCAAAACTAGCCCAGTCTCAAAAGGAGCGAAAGACCACCAGGCGACCTCCGGTCTGTGATAGCCTTATTGCAGAGCACGGATTCATGTGTAAGCGGACTTACCCTTCTCCGTCATTCGTGAAATCAAAACAATGAACTGAACTCTTACAAATAAAAACAATTAAGATGGCTCTAGTCGGGAGTGCCCGACTAGGAGATACCCTGAACCCAGCGGCGAGCTGTCGTCATATACACTTATTGAAACCCCTCTGCATTCATACACACATACACAAATAAGTAAAAAATAAAATAAAATAAAAATTTAATAAACAGTACATAAACTCCAACACGTGGTTTGCCAATGTACATAAGTTATTAAAGAAAATGTAAAAATGTAGATTTGAACATAGCCGATTTAAATGCAATTTTTTGTATATATACCAAATTTGGTGGCTCTTGCTCTTATAGTTTCTGAGATATGCCCAAGCAGCTGCGCTTGACAACCACTATGGAAAGTTAATTCTTAAATAACCTCTAACTAAGAATAGGATCGTTTTGAAATTTTCAGGACGTAACAAGTGCATTGAAATCTGTGTACAAACCAAAGCGCATTTATAATCTGCGTTTCCTTTACGAGAACATATTAAACCAAATTTGGTGGCTGTAGCTCTTATAGTTTCTGAGTTATGCTCAAAAAATCTAATAAAAAACCGATAAATATCGATAATAAGAAACGGGGCGGGTTATCGATAATTTGAAATAGCCTTGGTCTGCGTATGGTATACAGGAACTTAATAACCCAAACTTGAATCCATAACTCTTATTGCGGCACTCGCTGCCAACTTTTAGCGCGCCAGGCCACAGCTCTACCACCGATCAACAGCAGCAATTTGATTGTCACTGTCAAAATGTGATCTAAGAAAAAAGCACACATGCAGAAACAATCGCTTTAGAATTCGAAAAAGAGCTCACGCATATGAATGTGCATATACATATGTATGCATATTTTAGTTTATTGGGTTTGTGCAATGTCCGTAACTGTATGTAATGTAGCTACAAAGACGGGCCATTATGTCAAAATTTGGGTAGCTTATAATTCCACAAAGTCGGAATAATATTGGAATTGAGACAACGCAAAAATGTTCCATGTCAAACCGTTTGGAAGCTGTTATTAATCAACAAGCAGGATGGTTATACTTAAGTGTGCCCGACTAGGAGATACCCTGAACCCTGCGGCGTGCTGTTAGCTACATTTAAGCCTCTTTGCATTCATACCCACATTCACAAAGTCACACACACACACACACACACACACACAAACGCATCAAGCTGCGCACTTTACACATCTGCTGCGCTTGGCCCCACTATGGAAAATTAATTCTTGAATAACCTATAAACTAAGGGAATGATCGTTCTGCAGTGCTTAATAAGAGCATCCAAATCTATGTACAAACAAAAGCGCAAGTCTGTAGTATTTGATTTGCATTTTTTTATATGGGCGGCGAATGGGGGGAGGTATCCAAAACACTCATAATCTGCGTATCCTTTACGAGCACATATTAAACCAAATTTCATGACTACAGCTCTTATAGTCTCCGAGATATGCCAAGAAATCCAAGTCTTAAAATCTATTTTTATCGATAATAATGAAGCGGAGCAAGATATCGAAAAAAGAATGATAAACTTGTACTGCGTATGGCTTAGGAGAATCTACAGTCGAAAAGTTTAGGTCTCTAGCTTTTGTAGTTTCCGGGATCGCTGCGTTCATACACCCGGACAGACGGACTGGCAGACGGACATGGGTAAATCGACTCAGCGTCGTCCTGATCAAGAATATATATACTATATGGGGTCGGAGATACTTCATTCTGCCTGTTACATACATTTGCACAAAACCATAATACCCTTTTCAAATCAACAAGGAGCGCGCTAGGCGGAAGTGCCCGACTAGAAGACTTAGAGTGCCAACAAAAGTAAAAAATTCATTACAATTAAATAAATTACAAAACTTTATAATGAAAATTATAAACCAATGGTGGCAGTTTATTTGCCTGTCTGCCAGCTATGCGCCTTTTCACAGCTAATTTTTGTCAGTGACGTTATTATTATTATCTACATCTAAATAGAAATACGATTTGAGTGAAAATATATTCTTAAATACAAAACCATAATATTAAGTAAGAACGGTGCAGTTGCACCATAAAGCAGTTAAAAACGGTCATAACTATGATTGTTAATTTGGAAAAATATCGAATTTTGTATATTGTGGCAGTGGGTGTTGCCGAAATTTTTCGACCTCCTCTTTAGAAGAGGTCATTCGAAAACTGTATACCAATCTTGGAGACTTTAGATCTAAAATTATGGGAGATATGGATTTCTAAGATGTACCCGCCCACTATTGTAATGATTTCTAGAATATCTTCTAAGCTAAGAGTATGATCGTGATTAAGGACTAAACAAGAGCATTCAAATATATGTACAAACCAAAGCACAAATCTGTAGTACTTAAATAAATAGCGTCCTCTTCACTCTTGCTTCTTCTGTTATTGCTCATATCTATTTTTCTATTACACGCAACTTCATAATTTTCTTTGTGTTTTTGCAATCCACATTTGGGTACTTTCGGAGAAAAAAAAAACATGATAAAAGAACGGTTATATCTGTTTTCATAGTTTGCTTTATTTTCGACGAAAAAGCTTGCACTTATTTTGCGTCATCAAATTAGCGCACCCAAATGCAGTTTTAGTTTTCTCGCTCAATTTGGCAAGTACAGTCACTACATTTTTTGTTGTCGATTAATTGATTAATTTCCTTTAATCAATATGGGAAGAGGAACAATATTATCTATATTATATTAATATTAATATAGCGAAAATAAATAAATAAATAAATACGCTTAAGTTTTCCTCGTACGCACATGTATTCGTCTTCTGAATGGCGCTACATCGTCTTTTCTTATGAAAAGAAATTTAATTTTGAAGGGCCCGACGGATATAATTATTATTTCCATGATATTCGTAAGGAGGAGCATCAATTGGATCGTTTGCACAGCCGGGTGGGAGGTGTAATGGTGTAGGGAACAGTATCCTATTATGGCACCTGCGAGTTGGAGTTTTTGACGTAAAAAATGAATGTGGAAAACTACAACAACATTTTAAAAACTGCATTTCCCCACTTTCAAAATATTTTCGGATATCTGAAACTCACACAGCCTGGTCTGTGAAATCGTGGATTCAAAGCCATGTTCTGGAGTGGAAACCATATTTGCCTTAACTTAATATAGTAGAGAATGTGTGGGGTTGGTTGGCTAGAAAAGTGTACGAGTCCGGAAAACAATAAAACAAAAAAAAATAGTTAATCAAAGTTGATGCTCTCAATATAACACAAGAACTGAGTTAATCGAAGTTGATGCCTTCGGTTATATTGTATCTTACATTCAAAAACTTTATGATTCTATTTCAAATAGAATCTATGAAGTTCAAACTAACAAACTAAAAATGTCAAAAGCTACAAATTTTGTTAAAAAACTGAAAAACAAAAAATTAAATTATCTTATGACCAAAATTGTAGTTGCTTTTTATACCCTGAACCCATTGAAAACGGGTTTGTGCAAATGTATGTAACAGGCAGAAGGAGGCATCTCCGATCCCATAAAGTATACAAATAATTTTGGTCAGGAAAAATAGCCGCGTCGATCTGGTCATGTCTGTCTGTCCGTCCGTCCGTCAGTCTGTATGAACGCGTCGATCTCAGCCACTAAAATAGCCAGAGAGGTGGAGAACGTGGACTTTTTGAGTTTGTGTATACCATAGGCAGATCAAGTTTATTTTAAATTATCGATTTCTTTTCTTGCTCTGTTATTTTATAATCAAGATCAAGTTTATTTTAAATGATCGATTTATTTTCTTGCTCTGTTATTTTATAATCAGTGTTTATCGATTTTTTGGCACGGTTTATCGAGCACATCTCAAATACTATAACAGCTAGAACCACCAAATGTAGTTTAATTTAATATGTTCTCGTAAAGAATACGCAGATTATGAACACTGAAGTTAGTAATGAAAATGTGTTTGTATATTGGGAAACATTCATATGTGTGAGCTCTTTTTCGAATTCTAACGCGATTATTTGTGCATGTGTGCTATTTTCTTGTTTTATGACAGAAAAAGTTAGAATGTTGCTGTAACTCAGTGATAGAGATGTACTGTTTGCGTACTGTTTATTTAAGGTTTTATTTTTCTTTTAAACTTACACCTTTTACTCCAAGTGCAACTTAATGCTGGGACATAAACGATTTGAAATATTCTGGAGCAACAAAATGGGCAAAAATTGGTATTTGGCATGCACACTCTCAAAAAGCCTTCACAGATCAACTGCAACCAACATTTAAAAGATATAGTTTCCTATTTTGTGAAAATGTTGCCTGCAAGTGCGAGCGCGCAGCGCGATCATTAATTTATATTATTTATTTTTATTTTATTTTACTAAGTGCGGATGTGGTGTCGTGTGTATGAATGGAAAGGGGATTTAATAAATGTATATAATGACAGCTCGCCACTGGGTTCAGGGTATCTTCTAGTCGGGCACTCCCAAGTAGAGCCATTTTTGTTTTTGTATACTTTTGCTGTAAAATTTACATCGGCCATCCTTAACTTTTTTTAATGGGGAATTGATTAAAGTGTAATGCATAAACATTGTGTGCCTCTAGTTCAAATAGTCTGGATAATATTTAACACTACCCGAGCATGCTAAGGGGACTAGAGATTTTCAACTTGGAATGGCACGAGCAGATAAAGTTTGTATGATGTCATAGATAACTCTTATTGGTTTGAAATCGAATATTAAGCATATCTTGTAGATTATTTAAGCTAAACACACAAAGTTTGGAACACACGATCATATGAATATACTATAGCACTTACAGGTTACAGGTTAAAATAAGAAACTCAAAAGCTATTGTTGAAAATGCGTGCTTAATTCGATGTTACATTTCAGGAAGCATACACAATTTATGTATACTTTTCCTGTAAACTTAAAAATCCTCGACTGGAACCTCCACGAGGCTACTGATTGGTAATGACACTACAGTGGCTATTACAAGAACCGGTGTTAGCTAAGACTGTGACCTCTATACGCAGAAAAACTTCTCAATAACTTAAAAGCGTGTCTTTACGGCACAGTCTTGGTCAGGGGAAAAGGCCGAACTCAGGTGTCAAGTGACGCGTGGCGAATGTCGGCTTGGCTGGGAGCCCTTTTCAAAACTAGCCCAGTCTCAAAAGGAGCGAAAGACCACCAGGCGACCTCCGGTCTGTGATAGCCTTATTGCAGAGCACGGATTCATGTGTAAGCGGACTTACCCTTCTCCGTCATTCGTGAAATCAAAACAATGAACTGAACTCTTACAAATAAAAACAATTAAGATGGCTCTAGTCGGGAGTGCCCGACTAGGAGATACCCTGAACCCAGCGGCGAGCTGTCGTCATATACACTTATTGAAACCCCTCTGCATTCATACACACATACACAAATAAGTAAAAAATAAAATAAAATAAAAATTTAATAAACAGTACATAAACTCCAACACGTGGTTTGCCAATGTACATAAGTTATTAAAGAAAATGTAAAAATGTAGATTTGAACATAGCCGATTTAAATGCAATTTTTTGTATATATACCAAATTTGGTGGCTCTTGCTCTTATAGTTTCTGAGATATGCCCAAGCAGCTGCGCTTGACAACCACTATGGAAAGTTAATTCTTAAATAACCTCTAACTAAGAATAGGATCGTTATGAAATTTTCAGGACGTAACAAGTGCATTGAAATCTGTGTACAAACCAAAGCGCATTTATAATCTGCGTTTCCTTTACGAGAACATATTAAACCAAATTTGGTGGCTGTAGCTCTTATAGTTTCTGAGTTATGCTCAAAAAATCTAATAAAAAACCGATAAATATCGATAATAAGAAACGGGGCGGGTTATCGATAATTTGAAATAGCCTTGGTCTGCGTATGGTATACAGGAACTTAATAACCCAAACTTGAATCCATAACTCTTATTGCGGCACTCGCTGCCAACTTTTAGCGCGCCAGGCCACAGCTCTACCACCGATCAACAGCAGCAATTTGATTGTCACTGTCAAAATGTGATCTAAGAAAAAAGCACACATGCAGAAACAATCGCTTTAGAATTCGAAAAATAGCTCACGCATATGAATGTGCATATACATATGTATGCATATTTTAGTTTATTGGGTTTGTGCAATGTCCGTAACTGTATGTAATGTAGCTACAAAGACGGGCCATTATGTCAAAATTTGGGTAGCTTATAATTCCACAAAGTCGGAATAATATTGGAATTGAGACAACGCAAAAATGTTCCATGTCAAACCGTTTGGAAGCTGTTATTAATCAACAAGCAGGATGGTTATACTTAAGTGTGCCCGACTAGGAGATACCCTGAACCCTGCGGCGTGCTGTTAGCTACATTTAAGCCTCTTTGCATTCATACCCACATTCACAAAGTCACACACACACACACACACACACACACACAAACGCATCAAGCTGCGCACTTTACACATCTGCTGCGCTTGGCCCCACTATGGAAAATTAATTCTTGAATAACCTATAAACTAAGGGAATGATCGTTCTGCAGTGCTTAATAAGAGCATCCAAATCTATGTACAAACAAAAGCGCAAGTCTGTAGTATTTGATTTGCATTTTTTTTATGGGCGGCGAATGGGGGGAGGTATCCAAAACACTCATAATCTGCGTATCCTTTACGAGCACATATTAAACCAAATTTCATGACTACAGCTCTTATAGTCTCCGAGATATGCCAAGAAATCCAAGTCTTAAAATCTATTTTTATCGATAATAATGAAGCGGAGCAAGATATCGAAAAAAGAATGATAAACTTGTACTGCGTATGGCTTAGGAGAATCTACAGTCGAAAAGTTTAGGTCTCTAGCTTTTGTAGTTTCCGGGATCGCTGCGTTCATACACCCGGACAGACGGACTGGCAGACGGACATGGGTAAATCGACTCAGCGTCGTCCTGATCAAGAATATATATACTATATGGGGTCGGAGATACTTCATTCTGCCTGTTACATACATTTGCACAAAACCATAATACCCTTTTCAAATCAACAAGGAGCGCGCTAGGCGGAAGTGCCCGACTAGAAGACTTAGAGTGCCAACAAAAGTAAAAAATTCATTACAATTAAATAAATTACAAAACTTTATAATGAAAATTATAAACCAATGGTGGCAGTTTATTTGCCTGTCTGCCAGCTATGCGCCTTTTCACAGCTAATTTTTGTCAGTGACGTTATTATTATTATCTACATCTAAATAGAAATACGATTTGAGTGAAAATATATTCTTAAATATAAAACCATAATATTAAGTAAGAACGGTGCAGTTGCACCATAAAGCAGTTAAAAACGGTCATAACTATGATTGTTAATTTGGAAAAATATCGAATTTTGTATATTGTGGCAGTGGGTGTTGCCGAAATTTTTCGACCTCCTCTTTAGAAGAGGTCATTCGAAAACTGTATACCAATCTTGGAGACTTTAGATCTAAAATTATGGGAGATATGGATTTCTAAGATGTACCCGCCCACTATTGTAATGATTTCTAGAATATCTTCTAAGCTAAGAGTATGATCGTGATTAAGGACTAAACAAGAGCATTCAAATATATGTACAAACCAAAGCACAAATCTGTAGTACTTAAATAAATAGCGTCCTCTTCACTCTTGCTTCTTCTGTTATTGCTCATATCTATTTTTCTATTACACGCAACTTCATAATTTTCTTTGTGTTTTTGCAATCCACATTTGGGTACTTTCGGAGAAAAAAAAAACATGATAAAAGAACGGTTATATCTGTTTTCATAGTTTGCTTTATTTTCGACGAAAAAGCTTGCACTTATTTTGCGTCATCAAATTAGCGCACCCAAATGCAGTTTTAGTTTTCTCGCTCAATTTGGCAAGTACAGTCACTACATTTTTTGTTGTCGATTAATTGATTAATTTCCTTTAATCAATATGGGAAGAGGAACAATATTATCTATATTATATTAATATTAATATAGCGAAAATAAATAAATAAATAAATACGCTTAAGTTTTGCTCGTACGCACATGCATTCGTCTTCTGAATGGCGCTACATCGTCTTTTCTTATGAAAAGAAATTTAATTTGGAAGGGCCCGACGGATATAATTATTATTTCCATGATATTCGTAAGGAGGAGCATCAATTGGATCGTTTGCACAGCCGGGTGGGAGGTGTAATGGTGTAGGGAACAGTATCCTATTATGGCACCTGCGAGTTGGAGTTTTTGACGTAAAAAATGAATGTGGAAAACTACAACAACATTTTAAAAACTGCATTTCCCCACTTTCAAAATATTTTCGGATATCTGAAATTCACACAGCCTGGTCTGTGAAATCGTGGATTCAAAGCCATGTTCTGGAGTGGAAACCATATTTGCCTTAACTTAATATAGTAGAGAATGTGTGGGGTTGGTTGGCTAGAAAAGTGTACGAGTCCGGAAAACAATAAAACAAAAAAAAATATTTAATCAAAGTTGATGCTCTCAATATAACACAAGAACTGAGTTAATCGAAGTTGATGCCTTCGGTTATATTGTATCTTACATTCAAAAACTTTATGATTCTATTTCAAATAGAATCTATGAAGTTCAAACTAACAAACTAAACAAACTAAAAATGTCAAAAGCTACAAATTTTGTTAAAAAACTGAGAAACAAAAAATTAAATTATCTTATGACCAAAATTGTAGTTGCTTTTTATACCCTGAACCCATTGAAAACGGGTTTGTGCAAATGTATGTAACAGGCAGAAGGAGGCATCTCCGATCCCATAAAGTATACAAATAATTTTGGTCAGGAAAAATAGCCGCGTCGATCTGGTCATGTCTGTCTGTCCGTCCGTCCGTCAGTCTGTATGAACGCGTCGATCTCAGCCACTAAAATAGCCAGAGAGGTGGAGAACGTGGACTTTTTGAGTTTGTGTATACCATAGGCAGATCAAGTTTATTTTAAATTATCGATTTCTTTTCTTGCTCTGTTATTTTATAATCAAGATAAAGTTTATTTTAAATGATCGATTTATTTTCTTGCTCTGTTATTTTATAATCAGTGTTTATCGATTTTTTGGCACGGTTTATCGAGCACATCTCAAATACTATAACAGCTAGAACCACCAAATGTAGTTTAATTTAATATGTTCTCGTAAAGAATACGCAGATTATGAACACTGAAGTTAGTAATGAAAATGTGTTTGTATATTGGGAAACATTCATATGTGTGAGCTCTTTTTCGAATTCTAACGCGATTATTTGTGCATGTGTGCTATTTTCTTGTTTTATGACAGAAAAAGTTAGAATGTTGCTGTAACTCAGTGATAGAGATGTACTGTTTGCGTACTGTTTATTTAAGGTTTTATTTTTCTTTTAAACTTACACCTTTTACTCCAAGTGCAACTTAATGCTGGGACATAAACGATTTGAAATATTCTGGAGCAACAAAATGGGCAAAAATTGGTATTTGGCATGCACACTCTCAAAAAGCCTTCACAGATCAACTGCAACCAACATTTAAAAGATATAGTTTCCTATTTTGTGAAAATGTTGCCTGCAAGTGCGAGCGCGCAGCGCGATCATTAATTTATATTATTTATTTTTATTTTATTTTACTAAGTGCGGATGTGGTGTCGTGTGTATGAATGGAAAGGGGATTTAATAAATGTATATAATGACAGCTCGCCACTGGGTTCAGGGTATCTTCTAGTCGGGCACTCCCAAGTAGAGCCATTTTTGTTTTTGTATACTTTTGCTGTAAAATTTACATCGGCCATCCTTAACTTTTTTTAATGGGGAATTGATTAAAGTGTAATGCATAAACATTGTGTGCCTCTAGTTCAAATAGTCTGGATAATATTTAACACTACCCGAGCATGCTAAGGGGACTAGAGATTTTCAACTTGGAATGGCACGAGCAGATAAAGTTTGTATGATGTCATAGATAACTCTTATTGGTTTGAAATCGAATATTAAGCATATCTTGTAGATTATTTAAGCTAAACACACAAAGTTTGGAACACACGATCATATGAATATACTATAGCACTTACAGGTTACAGGTTAAAATAAGAAACTCAAAAGCTATTGTTGAAAATGCGTGCTTAATTCGATGTTACATTTCAGGAAGCATACACAATTTATGTATACTTTTCCTGTAAACTTAAAAATCCTCGACTGGAACCTCCACGAGGCTACTGATTGGTAATGACACTACAGTGGCTATTACAAGAACCGGTGTTAGCTAAGACTGTGACCTCTATACGCAGAAAAACTTCTCAATAACTTAAAAGCGTGTCTTTACGGCACAGTCTTGGTCAGGGGAAAAGGCCGAACTCAGGTGTCAAGTGACGCGTGCCGAATGTCGGCTTGGCTGGGAGCCCTTTTCAAAACTAGCCCAGTCTCAAAAGGAGCGAAAGACCACCAGGCGACCTCCGGTCTGTGATAGCCTTATTGCAGAGCACGGATTCATGTGTAAGCGGACTTACCCTTCTCCGTCATTCGTGAAATCAAAACAATGAACTGAACTCTTACAAATAAAAACAATTAAGATGGCTCTAGTCGGGAGTGCCCGACTAGGAGATACCCTGAACCCAGCGGCGAGCTGTCGTCATATACACTTATTGAAACCCCTCTGCATTCATACACACATACACAAATAAGTAAAAAATAAAATAAAATAAAAATTTAATAAACAGTACATAAACTCCAACACGTGGTTTGCCAATGTACATAAGTTATTAAAGAAAATGTAAAAATGTAGATTTGAACATAGCCGATTTAAATGCAATTTTTTGTATATATACCAAATTTGGTGGCTCTTGCTCTTATAGTTTCTGAGATATGCCCAAGCAGCTGCGCTTGACAACCACTATGGAAAGTTAATTCTTAAATAACCTCTAACTAAGAATAGGATCGTTATGAAATTTTCAGGACGTAACAAGTGCATTGAAATCTGTGTACAAACCAAAGCGCATTTATAATCTGCGTTTCCTTTACGAGAACATATTAATCCAAATTTGGTGGCTGTAGCTCTTATAGTTTCTGAGTTATGCTCAAAAAATCTAATAAAAAACCGATAAATATCGATAATAAGAAACGGGGCGGGTTATCGATAATTTGAAATAGCCTTGGTCTGCGTATGGTATACAGGAACTTAATAACCCAAGCTTTAATCCCTAACTCTTATTGCAGCCCTCGCTGCCAACTGGATTATCAAATTTGTCAAATTTTACCACACGTTTTCTTTAATTACTTCTGTGTTTCTTAACCTATTTTGATTAATCTTTATGCAATAGATTCTTCAAATGCTATAGCATACATAAATATTCATTCGAACCAAATTTTGTCTCTAGATCTCATAATCTACGAAATAAGCTTAAAAAATTTGTTTGTTATCGATCATTTAAAATAAACTTGATCTGCGCGTGCCATGGACGAGTCTATAGACGAAAAGTTGAAGTCTCTAGCTCTTGTAGTTTCCGAGATCGACCTGTTCATACATACGGATGAACGGACGAACAGACAGACGGACATGGTTAGATCGACTCCACTGTTGATCCTGATCAAGAATATATATAATTTATGGGGTCGGAAATGCTTCCTTTTGCCTATTACATACATTTGCACAAAACGATTATACCCTTTTTACACATTTTCAATGGGTTCGGGGTATAAAATGGTTGTGACTGCAAAGTACAGCAATAGTAGATGGGCGCATAGATATATGGACGCTTCGTTTCCATTTTGTTTTTGGAACCGCACCGTAGCTCCGAAAGTATTTTGAGTAAAAGATTGTGATTCAAATTTCCGCTCTTTATTTTATTAGTTTTTTGTTAAATCAATAGTAAACTTTATTTATATTATTGATTTTCCATTGTAGCAACAGCAACCTGTGGATCACGTGAACTTGAAATTCCAGGCTGATCTCCAATTGAGGAATTGTCATCATCGTCCTCGGACTTTGATATTATAATTGTTGCACCTCGCTTTTTGGCCATATTTAAGTAAAGACTATTTTCTTCATCATTAAGTATAGTAAAAGGTTGATTTTTTCCAACGATCGCAATTGTTATATTCTGTTGAAGTAAAAAAAGTTATTTAACTGTACTGAAAGAAAAAATAAAACTATATATATCATACCAATTGAGATGAACCATCCTCCTTACTTAACAGTTCATCATTTGGCAATGAACTCCGAATAGCATGAATACCATGGCAAATAATATCGTCTTTTGAACATGTATTAAAAGTTGCAAGATGACGTTCCAAATATGTGCGTGCACTTTGAGATCGCGAGCCAATAGTCATAGCTTTGCAGTTGAAAAAATTGGCTGATGGTTCTACTTTGTAAATATGGGGTCCTTTTTCATCATATCCAGCAAGAAGTAAGCCAACTCCATACGGTCGTCGATCATAACGTTGAGTTGTCGTTTGCATTTTGTTTCCCAAATTTGTAATCAATCGTGAAACAGGATATGTTGATCCATAAGAATGCTTGTAGCTCAAGCACTCTGATCTTAGGTATTTGCTAAGCACCCGCGCGTCAGCGGTAATACCAGCAATAGTTATACCTAAGTGATCATCAATTGGAATTATTTTTCGTTGAGATGCCGATAACTCAGATGGTGGCTTGCAAAGAGCAACCAAAACGGCATAGTCACGATTTTTTAATCCAACTGTAGCAGTTCCAAGTTTAACGGCAGCTATGGCGTATTCAACCTGATGTAAACGACCTTGAGGACTCCATACTGTTACATCACTATCATATTGATTTCGAAACTGAAAATATATACACATCTTTAATACAAATTGATCACAATTTATCGACCATACCATTTTTTTATTTTGAGTATACTCAGATAATCCAAGTTTTGTTAAATGATGACAATCAAATTCTGTTAGTGATGAGTGAATTCTCAGTATTGAATGAAATCTATCGATATAGACCCTTACATTTATACATATTCCAATAACAGAAATAAAAAAGCTTTAATTTTGGAACGCCGAATAGAAACATTCTGGAATATGCTCACAACAAAAAACATAACAAACAAGTGATTTTAAAAAAACTTATCGAAAAAATCGAAACTTATTAATTTTTGCTGGTTATTTGTTTAGTTTCATTTACTCAGTTTAAGAATACTTGAATGAGCCAGTTATTTTACATTAATTTACTTTGTACTGATATGGCGGTTTACCAGAGAGTGCTCATTAGCGATAGTGTTGTGCCGAATCGTTCTGAATAAGTTCGATAGAACTACTCACTTAACTGAACGAACGAACTTCATCCCAGATTATAGTTCATCATTCGTTTTATTCATTTGAGTTCCATTATCGTTCGTTTCGTTCGTTCGAGTCCCAATATAGTTCGTTTCATTTGTTCGAGTTTTAATATAGTTCGTTTCAGTCGTTCAAATCCGATTATCGTTCGATCGAATCCGATTATCGTTCGTTAGAGTCCGATTATCATTTTACTTTATTATTTTTGTTATTTAATTTGTTATTTAATGCACTGTTTGTTACCAAACTCAAGCCTGACGCCATACAGGGAAATCCAGGTAAATAAAATATATATATTAAATAAACAAATTTGTTAATGTGACATGCTATACAGCTGCGAAAAAAACAATAGCACCACCTTCGGAAGTAATGTTTTCAAAAGCGTCTTAACTAAATTTGTAAGTTTAAGGAACTTAGAAAGACGTTTTTAATTTTTTTTTAACGTTTTCAACATATATAAAGAAATATGTGAAAAAACACAAAAATTGACGGAAAAAATTATAGCACCGCTTTTCAAATGTGCACGAAAACTAATAAAAATTAGGAATAACAACTTCTTTACTTAAAGATACTTTTCTATTAAGCCATGATTTTCCTATAAATTTAATATAGTTGTACGTTGCCTAAATTGGTAGTAACGGTTGTGTAACGTCTTAGCATCGATTTACCCAATTCATGGCATCGTTTTATTGGACTTTTTCTCCAGGATTCCTGAATGGCGTCCCAAAGTGATGTATTGCTGGTTGGTTTTAAAGCAGTAACTACCCTTTTGATATCAGCCCACAGCTTTTCGATGGGATTGAGGTCTGGAGACTGTAGAGGCTACTCCAAACCGTTAACCAAATTTTTTCGAACTATTCTTTTGCTTTCTTCCTGATGTTCTTGGGGGCATTATATTGTTGGAAGACCCATAATAGCAGCATCTCAGCTACCCTACGGGTAGCATCTCTGTATCCAAGATATTGACGCAAGCGTGTTGTTTCTTTATGGTTTTGAGCCAATGTATTGGAGCTACTCCATAATAAGAAAAACTCACATACCATTACGCTTCGCCCTCCATGCTGAATCGCTATGTAGTGTATTTTGGATTGTACTTGGCGTTTTGACGACACCTAACGTACGTACCAGATCAAAAAACTAACTTGACACTCATCTGTCCATAAAACATTTCTTCATTTCTGGGCTGGTCAGCTTAGATGTTTATTTACGGACTTCATGTGATTGGCAATATGTTTCGCGTTTAAAAGGGGGACCTTTCTTGGGCTGCAGGCTTTTGAATTATGTTGTTGGATACATGTGGGAGCTATTTTCACTGCCGCAGTTATGTTAAGCTCTTAGTTTGGCTCAATAACAGCCTTAAAAGGATCCTTTCTGCTCACTCGGATCAATCTTTTGGCGTAAAGCTGGGTCAGGGCTCGTTTTTATTCCCGTGTTTCAGCGTTTTCTATATAATTTATGGCTTTTTGTAAAATTTTATTTGAAAACACAACCAATCGCCCAACTTTTCTATTAGATTTTGCATCCAATATCAATTTTTTGATTAATTCGCGCTCTTCCGCACTTCAGTGCTTCCCAAGACCAATTGCATTGAAAATTTTGAATTTATATTAAATTTTGATGATTGAAATAATAAAATCAAAATCAAATTTGTTAAATAAGTGTTTTTGTCGAAGTAACTCTGTGAAACATTATGGTTTCTATAAAGAAAGTGTAAGTGGTGCTATTATTTTTTTCGCCTAATTTTTCGACCTTTTATCTCAAAAATTCAAAAATATAAGAATTTATAACCATTACAAGCGCAGCATTAATTTTTTCGTATAGGAGGAATACAAAGCATAAACGAACTTAAATGGGACTCAAACGAGCAAAACGAACTATAATGAAAAAATGTTTTGCGTACTACCCGCTAGTGAAAAAAACCAATGATTATTTAATATTATTTATTTATTATCTTAATTTTCCTATGGGTTTCGATACATGTGACATCGAAATGGAGTAAGTAAATTGCTGATACTGTGGAATTCAACATATGTGCTGCTAACAAAAAAAAAAAAGACATGAAAAGAAATATGTTTAAATATATGTGCAATATAAATACATAAATATTAAAAATTAAAATGAATGCATGTTCTTGCATATTTGTTCATACATACATATAATCTAAATAACGGATAAATTCACAATTGGCTCTTACCTCTTTTCCTTTAAAAAATAATAATTGTTATTATGTACAAATTATTAATAAACGCAGTGTCCCGCGTTGTTATTCGATGTTATGCGTGAATCCCGCGTTGTTCTCCTTGATCCAGGGATATTGCTATCGCTCCTTGATCCGGAGATGTTGCTGTTGATTAGGTTGTGAAGTTGACTGACTTCTATTGCTGGCCTTGGGCTCAGACAATAATAAAAGATAAGATTTTATCGACAAGTGTCGGAGC
Source organism: Drosophila colorata (assembly GCA_035041545.1). Lineage (NCBI taxonomy): Eukaryota > Metazoa > Arthropoda > Insecta > Diptera > Drosophilidae > Drosophila > Drosophila colorata. Next base: position 78,553 of record JAWNLD010000537.1, on the reverse strand, counting down.
AGTATATTTATTCTCGCGACTTATGTTTTGCGCGCTTCATATAAAACTAAAAATGCAAATCAAAAAATGCCTAACTTTAAAGCCAAGTCTGACACGCGCATCACGCCACAATGTCATGGCCGACTCAGCATAGTCATAGGCAATAAGCGGAAGACTCTTGCGACAATAACAAAAGTGTTCGATTACCGCCGCTGACCATTGCAGCTATAGAGCGCTGATGCAGACGCTTAGCGCTGTGATTGCTTAAGGCAACCCAACGAACAATTATAAACGCTTGGATTGCTGAGGGCAATCCAACAACAACTATTATATTAACTTATCAGTTAACTACCCCCCTCAGGATCATGACTGTCCCCGGTCATATTGAGTTTATTGATGGCCGTCTGTATTTCCATCGAATCTCGTCTTCTTCTTAGCACTTGGCAAAGTAGTAACGAAAGTGAAAATATGATGCCAAGACTAACTCCAGCTGTGAACCAAACTTTGATCTTCCCGTCTGACTCGAACTCATCCTTAAACTTCTGGATGGTTTTGATGTTATGGCTGTTTAGTCTATGGAGTAGTGGCATGCTCAGGACTGCGTCGTGGCTGATGATGTTTAGAAGTGGTGATACCGCTATGCCTGGAGTTTTGCTCAAGACTTCACGCTGGTTCACGTATTTAGTGCCACTGATGACTGCTAGGCGCTCGAAAGTGACAAGTTGTGTGCCGTTCGTTGATATTTCAGGGCCATCGTCAACGCTGATTCTTGCCGGGCTTTCGTTGATGATTATTACACCGTCGTCTACGTACGTGATTAGCTCTAAATGGCTGGGCTGCGTGTGGCAAAGAGCAGTGCTTCCGGCGTGCAAGCCCCGTGCGCAGGTATCATGTGTTGTCAGCTTGCAGAACGTGGAATAGGTTGTTGTGGTGCATTCCGTGACTGCTAGGACGTCATCCTTACACTCGGCTACGATGTCATCTTGTAGTTGCAATATGGAGTGTTGGTGTGATACGGGGCACACGGTGATCTTCTTACAAATAAACTTTATTTTTGGGTATGCGATTAATATGTGAATAACGTTCTCGGACTGAAAGACCTTAATATTAGATGCTTCTAATAAACTAACTACAGGAATGTCGAGGGTTTGTTCAACTAGAGACTTCAAATCATCATGGTTAAAAATGGTAGGATTTATTATATTTGACTTGGCCAAAGTAACCGTTAAAATCAAATTTTGAATTTCTGTGATTAGCATTCTTAGCGAGCTTTCGTTATTTTTGCTTTTATAGCATGTCGGAAGTTTTCAGATGCTGCATGAATGACTTCTATTGGTTTTAAGTCTGTGACTGAGTGCAGAGTTTTGTTATACTCTACTGTTGCCCTCATTATTAATTCAGTTGTGTCATCGATTTTCTTATCGATTTTTAGGCACCTTGCTATTTCGGCTAGGGTGCTATGGAAACGTTCTACCTGACCGTTTGACACACTGTGGAGAGGAGGAGCATTTACGATGTTAATGTCATAGCTGTTTTTGAGGAGCGATGTTATCGTTTCCGATTTGAAAGCTGCCTCGTTGTCGCAATAAATAGTTTTTATGCTTGGGAATAAATTGACTAACTGCAATATTGGAGCTCTGACGTCAATTATTGTGCGAGAGACTAACGGCTGGACAACTGCGAATTTAGAGAACTTGTCGATGCAAGTTAAAAACTGTTTTTTGTCCGTATTGAATATATCAATATGCAGCATTTCCCAAGGGTAAGAGGGAATTGGTGTTGTTCCAAGCTCTTGTTTTTTGGGGTGTCTATCGTATTTCCCTTTGGTGCAAACTTTACAATTTGCAACGATGTCACTTGCTAGTTTGTTCATTTTTGGAAAATAGTAGTCGCGAAGGACTTGCTTAGCATTTTCTTGGGCCGCACGATGCGTACGACTAATGCTCGGCTGTTATTATTTCCCTTTGCTCATTCTTGTCTATGACGTCGCACACTAAGTTCTTACAATGCCAAAATTTCGTTGACGGGAATTTTAATACAATGTTGTGTTGGAAACTGACAAGTGTTGGCAAATCGCAATGTATTGCGTTTACCACGGTTGGTCTTTAAGTGTCTCAAAAATAGTGCTGCCAAAAAGTATGAAGTTCCGTTTTAGTGGGAAACAAGCCTCTTCTAAAACTATTTGATTCCGAAAGCAGTTTATAGGCTTTTCGGTTGTTTCGACCGTGTAGGTCAATGACAGCTCGCTGTCGCGACGTCGGAAGGAGGTTCGTCTTGTAGAGCGTTTAAATTTTGCCGTGATAAGGCATCCGCTACAAAATTTTCCTTACCTGGCTTGTAGAACATTTTCGCATCATGTTCGTCAATGTAAGCCTTCCACCTTTTTATTTTAGCGTTAGTATTCTTTTCAGAAACTGCAAAAGTTAAAGGCTGATGGTCAGTGAAAATTTTTATATCTTTGGTACCATACAGAAAATTCTGCAGCTTACCTAAAGCCCATACAATGGCTAGTAACTCTCTTTCGTCAGTAGCGTAATTTTGCTCGCATTGCTTTAAGGTTCGCGAGATCATTGTAATGGGACGACCTCCCTGGGATAATACAGCCCCGATGCCATTAGCAGAGGCGTCGGTGGTCAAGTCAAAGGGTTGTTTAAAGTCCGGGTACATAAGAATGACATCTTCTGACACCAGGATGTTTCTTAGGCGTTCGAATGCATTGCGTTGCGTCTCATTGAACTCGACTGGGACTTTTCGGGACATGTGTTTGCTAACAGTTCCGTTTTGGCCTTTTAGAATGTCCGTTAATGGCTTCGCAATCGCGGCGTAGTCTTTAACGAACCTTCTATAATAACTAGCCAAGCCGAGGAATGATCTTAAGCTCAATAAATTTTTTGGCTCAATGTATTCCTGCATGGCTTTGACCTTTATATAATATTCGACGCTTTCTTTAAAAAATTTGGTTTTTTCCTGGGAAACTCTCAAGTTAGCGTCACTCAAGCACTGAAGTACTGAGTTGATATGCTGAACACGGTCGGCGTCATTTTGAGAGAAAATGATCACGTCGTCTACATAGACGTAACATATTTTGCCTATCAGTTCCCTGAGCACGTCGTCTATGGTCCTTTGAAAAATACTACCAGCATTTTTCAGACCGAAGGATAAGCGACAGAATTCATATTTCCCGCCGTTTACCGAAAATGAAGTTTTCTCGCGGTCTTGTTCCGCCAGATAGATTTGATGATACCCTGATCATGGGAATGGAAGGCATAGGGTATCTATCAGGAATGTTTTGCTCGTTTAGGTCGATAGCCAGTCGTTTGTTTTTATTGCCGTTGGCATCTGTACCTTTTTTGTGAACTACCCATGTTGGGCTGTTGAATGGAAATATCGATGGTCTTATTATGCCATCTTTCAATAACTGTTTGATTTCGTTGTTTACGAAATCAGAGTAGCTGATTTAGGGTGTGGATACATTTTTTAATACACCGGTTCATTGCTTTCTGTTCGAATTGTGGCGACGACAGAAGTATTATAGGGTAAAGCTTCGCAAGAGGTCGAAAACACCTTTAATCTCTTTAAAATCATCTTTTTAAATTCCTTCTTGACGGAATTTGGTACCACAATATCGTCTACGTGAGTAAAGTTCACACTATCACAGTTGTAAAACTGTAGCTTTTCCGCTGTATTCTTGTATTCAAGGGTGCCGTTATTCAAATTTATTGTTACTCCTGCCTGTGTTAACAGATCGAAGCCAATTATAGCATCAAAGGTGCCAAGTATGTCTAGTATGAAAAACGGGGACACTTGTCGGAAAACCGACATAAGACATTTGTTTTTGATTTTACTGGAGCCATATATGGAACTCACAGTGAAAGGCTTGGCGACTGGCATTATGTTTTTTAGCTCCTTTACGGGCTTCACATAATTTTTTGCAGCGCCGGTGTCTATTAAAATTTTTAGCGTTCTCTCAGCCAACTGCCTTTCGATGATGGGTAGCCGGAAGCGTTCTCTAAAAAATTTAATGAGTCAACGTCAAATACGGATTCGTTATCCTCATCTATGTCATTGGCTTCCGGCTCCGCTACGTTTTTACGGCCTTCCTCGGTATCAACAGGGGCCCTCTGGACAACTTTGTTCAACCTCTGGCGCCTTTGGCCAGACACCCGTTCTGACGAGTTCTGTCTTTTCATAGCAGCCGCGTTGCTAGCCTGCTGCTTACCAAAATCTATGGGCTGCCTAAATTTTGAGGATGAATCTATATCCATCGGCTCGGGCGCTTGGAGTTGTTGGTCTTTCTTGTTTTGGTTACTATTAGCGTTGTTATGATTACGCTTGACAAAATGTGGATTTTTCTCCTGACGCTCATCCTTATTGCTTTTACCCTGCTTGTACTGGGTGCGAGCCCTGCCGGCTTCTGTAGCCTGGGCTTTTTCTTCAAGGGCTTTGGCATATGAAGATGAAAATAAGCTTCGCTCAATGCTAGCTTCCGCTTCTCTGGCAAGTGCCAAAGCAGAAGGCAAGTCCTTGGGTTGAGCTGGGTAACGATTGCCCTTAAGGATTTTTTTAGACCTGAGATGAATGCACGCAACGCATCCGCTCTAACCTCTCTGTTTAATAAGTCAGCGCCTTATTGGTCGTGAGACATGATGATTTTTTTAGTAACAAGTGTTAACTTTCGCTCGACTGTATCGTAATATTCCATTAGCGCTAAGTCACCTTGTCTGACTATCTCTAGCCCTTGGCGCAGGGTGCGTAGTGATGTCCTATCTGAGTATGTGCAATCTAGTCTTGCTATTATTGCATCGAAATTAAGTACGGTGTTGTGTGACACCAGCAATGCCCTAGCGGAACCTCTGATTTTGTTTCTAATTATAGTCACAACTTGATAGTGTGAGGTGCTTCCACTGTATGGCCTGAACAGTTCGTATGCGTCAGTGGCTGACTGCCGCCATCCTGAGTCCCGTCAAAGTCTGGGATAGATTTAACACAGTCTATAGGAATTTCACACTTAATTGTTGGGTCGACAGAAATTCTCTCAAAAACCTCTACCTGAGGGGCATCTACGCGCAAACTGGTGACTTGATCTTGGACCGCTTTAAGCTGCGCCTGAAAACTCAACTGTTGCTGCGCCAATGCTTGGCTAACAGCAGCTTGCACTATCGCCTGAATCTGCTCTGCGTTCATGGTTGACTCAAGTAGGCACTGTTGTCCGCTATTATTTTCACGTTCTGAACACCAGCTATCTTCACTGTTGTATTCTACTTATCAATTGTATGATCGAGGTGACACCTTTCACTTGCACAGTTTGTTATTTTTCCGATTGTTGTAAATCGGTAACGCGTAAAATGTAATTGCAGAAAAATATTTTTTATTTTTGCACCGCGTTGGCATAAAACGTAGAATGTAATTGCAGAGGAAATTTTTCTTCTTATTTATTTTTTTTATCTGAGTTGAAGCCTTTAGCTGAACTTACATGTTTTATTGTGGGTTCTAATATGTTGGGCGCGAATTATTAATAAACGCAGTGTCCCGCATTGTTATTCGATATTATGCGTGAATCCCGCGTTGTTCTCCTTGATCCAGGGATATTGCTATCGGATCTTGATCCGGAGATGTTGCTGTTTATTAGGTTGTGAAGTTGACTGACTTCTATTGCTGGCCTTGCGCTCAGACAATAATAAAAGATAAGATTTTGTCCACAAGTGTCGGACCAGTATATTTATTCTCGCGAGGGTTTGGCGAGGGACCGGTTCATAGCACCGCGGACCGGAGATTTTTCTAGACACCGATGTGAGTATGAAGAAAGGTAGATCAGTTCGGCAGGGTTAAATAAGTAAGTCTTAAAGTCGCAATAATTCAATTAAAACCAAATCATTTTTGATTAAATTGCTGTGCATATATGGTTTCATCGTTAATCCTCCGCTAATCCTAACCTTTTTAAATGGTAGTTAGTGCAAGCTGGAAAATCATCGACTTCGTCTTGGAAAAACCATCGCTACGTAACAAAGTAACTATCGTAGACACTGGTGGTACCTTGCCCGGTAGTTGAACATCGCTTCCTTGTAGTTGCTGTACTTAATTCTCGTCGTATTATTTAATTTTAAGGTGTTTCTCCATCGCTTCAAAATCTTAATCTCCACGGTCGCTGCCAACACCACCAATCAAACCTTACCTATTCGGATTTAATAAAGCAAATAAAACAACTCCATTAATTACGTACCTTTCGTGCTTCTTTTTTTTTTTAATTGTTGCATTTAATTGACGGCCAAATTCAAACTGACCAGAGAGGCAGCAGGTGGGCACTGCCGAGCAGATGATAGGCAAATTAAAGAAACAGGCGAAACACGTTTTCTTGGCGAGAAGGCGAAGCAAGGAGATAGACGAGTGTGGCCATAAGTGAAAATTTCTAATTAATGGTTATGAACAGGCGCACAGACATAACGAGTGCTGTAAATCGAAGTTCGCCGTAAGTGTGTAAGTGAAAATGATTGAATGTGGAATTTACTTTTGAGGCTCTATTTATAGCAAAGCTTATTGCAAAAGTCATTACTGAGACCAAATTTATTGGAACCGCACTTTTTCGTCTACATGCATCTAAACACAGCCTACATTTCATCCATCATTTTAACAGAAACAATCAAACACCTTCATCTCATCTCTCCAATAAACTAATGAGCTTAGTGAGTGTGTTCCAATAGAGGCCGACGACGCAATAGTCTTTTGCGGTCCCAGTCACTAAAGAAGTTCAGCATTAGCCGCCCATCTCGGATAATTTTCAGCTGTACACATATATACTCTCGTATATCATTTATCAACTGGGCCATGGGCCCCGGCACGCCCTAAGTGATTTTTTTTTTGTGACCAATTGGGCCGTACGAGTCCTGCTTATAGGTCATAAGTAAACGTTACAGGTTTGTTAATTTATCAATTAGGTAAATTAATTATTTATCTATCTATTTATTCTCCTACTTATTCAATTAATTATTGCATATTTACTTTATTGGCATATTTATTCATATATTTATTGATTTATTTGTTAATTTATTTATTCAATTATGAATTGCTTAGGCTAAATTCTTACCCATTTATAAATTGTAAAATCCGACATTCGGATTTTTCTAAATCCGCCTGTATTAGGATATATGTAAAATTCAGACCACCAGGGCGAGGCAAAATTAGCTTGCACACAAATCAGCACAGCTGACGATCGGATCAGTTGGTCTCATTTAAATGAATTGTTGTTTTTTTTTTTATCGGAACGGAGTGGTAGACGGCGTAGGTTGGAGTGACGGTCGATTCCGGCAGATGGTGATTCTCCTTTACATTGTATTATTGTTGTGAATTACTGTTTTTGGTATTGTGCTTTGTTATTAGGTATTTATTTGTGCCTTCAATTAAGAAAATAGTTTATTTTAGTTATTTTAGGAAAATACGGGGTCTGCAGCCAGCCATTCCTATTCGCTGCGCTCAGGAACAGGCAGTGTTGGGCAAGAAGATTCTCGGGAAGAGGATGAAACAATAGCCACACGGGTCGTAGGATTGGCCAGAACGCCAGCAAGGCCAATCGCCCTCAGGCGAGTTGAATCCACAACTCATTAATTATAATTTGACGCCGAAAGACAGGAAGATTCCAGCAAAGCGGCGATCCGTTATAGATTCGGAAATAGCCGAATGCATCGGCCGGTGCATCAGGGTACCGTGCCGAAAATACAACCTATCGCCACAGCACGGTCGGGGAAGCCAAACGTTACTGTACTCAAAAAATGTTTTACCTCCTATATGCCCGCTAATGAAAAAACCAATGATTATTTAATATTATTTATATATTTATGTATTATCTTAATTTTTCGATACATTTGACATCGAAAGGGAGTCTGCAAATGTATTGTAAGTAAATTGCTGATATTGTAGATTTCAACATGCCTGCAAAAAAAAAAAAAATGACGTGAAAAGAAATATGTTTAAATATATATGCAATAATGAATACATAAATAATAAAAATTAAAATATAATCTAAATAATGGATTAATTAAAAATTTTGACTTACCGTCATATGTTTCTTTCCTTGCATAAAAACAACAACAATTATATTCATGTTCTCACACTGTCGGAAGCGGGGGAAAGAGATCGACATATATGTTTAAAGAGTAATGCACTATATTTTTGTATGACGCATCAATAGAACTAGCCGATCATACACACCGAACAAAGTCAATGCAAAAACAAAAAAAATACGAAGGCTGTGCTTGCTCGTGTCGGTTTTTTGACTATTCAAGCTAGAGACTTGAAATTTTGAATATATAATCGTGTATACACTCGTCACTCGGGTGCGCCCACTGGGGCGTGGCAATTCGATTAAATCTATATACTCCCTCACTTTTAAAGCTAGACTCATCAAATGTAAACCGACAGATTGGTGATGACCTCCTCTACCGATCGCATTCTAACTTCTTTGGCTACGCCCACAATGTCCAAAACTAGATATGTGCACAACATTTATGATGCCAGTGCAACATTGCTGGCGCCATCTATTGCATATTTGAAGTAATTATTATACCCTGAACGCATTGAAAATGGGTAAAAAGGGTATATTGGTTTTGTGCAAATGTATGTAACATGCAGAAGGAGGCATCTCCGACCACATAAAGTATATATATTCTTGATCAGCATCACTAGCCGAGTCGATTATGCCCTGTCCGTCTGACTGTTCGTCCGTCCGACTTTCCGTCCGTCTGTATTAACGCGTCGATTTTAGATACTGAGCTTTGACTTTTTAGATTCGTATATACCATACGCAGATGAAGTTTATTTCAAATGATCGATAGCCTGCTCCATTTTCTTAATATTGATATTTATTTTTATTATGTATTTCAATTTTATTTTATTAAGTGCGATTGTGGAGTCGTGTGTATGAATGCAGAGGGGTTTAATTAAATGCATGTAACGACAGCTCAGCGCTGGGTTCAGGGTATCTCCTAGTCGGGCCCTCCCGACTAGAGCCATCTTACTTGTTATTTTAGAGTAAGAGGATATTGAGTGTTCTTTATATTTGCCTTGTACCGATTCGAGATGATCGAGTTCGGCCTGCAATTTGCTTGCCGTCTGCCAACGTAGTTTTCGTTTCGTTTGAATAGCCTGTATTTAAATCCGCAGCGTTTTGAATTTTTCTTTTTGTTATGAACACCACTCCTCCACTCACTCAGTTTTAACATTATTGTCTACCACGATGCCAGATTCGATTTTCTTAGCTGTTGATGCTGTCGATGTTGCTGTTGCTAATTGTTGTTGGTGTTGCTGCTGATGTTGAAATTGTTGCCGTTGTGCGCATTAATTTGCCGACGCAAGGCAAGGCATCAGCTCTGCTGAACAATTCATCTTTAGCTTTTGTGTCTCCTATAGCACTCGTTGTTGTTACAAGGAGTCACGTTCGTCATATAATGATGTATTATTAGTTTTATACCCTGAACCCATTGAAAATGGGTTCATGATCATAACGATCATACTCTTAGTTTAGAAGTTATTCAAGAATTCATTTTCCATAGTGGGGCCAAGCGCAGCCAATGTGTAAAGTGCGCACCTTGCTGCGTGCGTTTGTGTGTATGTATGTGTGACTTTGTGAATGAGTGTATGAATGCAAACAGGTTTAAATGTATATAACGACAGCTCGCCGATGGGTTCAGGGTATCTCCTAGTCGGGGACACCCGACTAGAGATATCTTACTTGTTATTATTATTATTTGTAAGGGAGTCTGTGGACCACTGCAGGCTCATGCGATCATTACAAGGGCTGCCACCATCCCATTACCTACCCCAGATAGTGTGATGGGCGTTGGCGTCACAGCCAATGACCAGCTGTTTGTTCGGCAGAAGTCGACGAGCCACTGAACCTCAATCGGGGTTCGTCGTCGGTGTCGCCAGGGAAATATGCAGACGCCACTACAATTTTCTTCGCTCCCTCTGCCGTCGCCACCTCAATGGTTGACGCAACCAGGCCACCAATCAACCATGGTTCTTGGAGGAAAGCCATGTAGTAGGACAGATGCATTTACACAAGCACATACACACACATAAGCACGTCCACGGCTTATTCTGTTAGATCCCTTTATCCCAAGTTCTCTTCTATTCTCCTTTCATCTAATACTTAAAAGAGCTCGACAAGTGCTCAAGGGGTCACACACACATGTATGTTTCAAACCACCATCGAGTCATTTTGAGTCGACCGTCGACAAGAAGTGCGAAACGAGACTGTGCGTTCAAGTTATTTCACCAGAACATTCCACTGGGATAAAGAAACTACGTGTCATCATGGACGAAAAATATTTTAATTTGTTTACGGCTAAGCCCAGGGATTCCGGCTAAGATGTAAAAGTTTTGATGGGATACGCCAACTACAAAATCAAGAAAATTTCGACAGCGGCGTTCAGCGGAATTCGCAAATTGACCAAGGCGGCGCCACATCGTCGCACCAGCAAGCAGCCAGTCAGCTACAACTGCACGAATTTTTGAGGGTCATAGAACAGTTGCAGGCAGAAGTGAACGCAAACAAAATGTTGCTGCAACATGATCAACAACATCAAGCCTCAAATGACGTCGAGGGCATCATTGTAGTTCTCAGCAACACAGAAGCCAGCAGTGTGATCGAAGAAAATGGCGTTGCCAACAGCGAAACTGGAGATAGAGACGGCAATACTGTTGACAATGCTAACGCTGCAATTGAAGAAGCGCAACAAATAAACGAAGAAAACATGAGCATGATAATAGCAATAAACGGATCAGCTGCGTCAATGACTTTCGCAAAAGAGGCAACAACCGAATACGATGGAAAAGGTTGTGCGTGCATTTGGGTCAATCAGCTGATCAACATTGCGCAAATATATAATTTGCATGCTATTTATAAGCGCATGCTGACTGTCACAAAATTAAAAGGAAACGCTCAACGTTGGTTACACGCCAATAAATGTTGATAAATCATGTGACCAGCTGATCATGGCGTTTGGAGAAAAAACTTCGATGGCAGAAATAAGACGCAAGTTTGAACAGCGCAAGTGGCATCCAATAGAAAAGTTCGCCATTTATTTTGAGGAGAAGATGATGCTAGCTCAAACTATTAATGTCCACGTCGATGAGCTTCTGGAGCAGATCATCGATGGAGTAACCTCGGAGACATTGCGTGAGTAAGCTCGCGTGCAACGGTTCGCCGATCCAGAACAGATGCTGCAGGCGTTTGCAAACCTATGCCTTCCGAAGCAGGTATGGGCAGTTGGCGCCATGAAGACAGCAGCAGCAGCGGATAGCAATGACCTACGTTGTCGGAACTGCAACACTTGAGGCCATTTTATTAAGGATTGTCGCAAACCAAAGAGAGGTCCCGGTCCTTGTTATGCATGCGGCGAAATGGGGCATTTCATTGCACAATGCTCGCAGAAGAAGGGGCAGGCGATAGCAGCAACAATTATATCAGGTTTTTTAAAATTTATTTTGTTAACACTACTAAATTATTTATTACGACAGAATGCCTCATAGACTCGAGAAGCGCGTTCTCGTTCGTGAAAAAATCTTGCGTGCCAAATGAAATTTCACTTGATTTAGTTATTAATTCATATTTTGGGCTGAATAAAAGCCGGCTAAATGTTTTTGGAAAAGCTTTGTGCTATATTTTAAAAGGTTTAAAAAAATTTGATTTTAAGTTAATTGTTGTTGCCGACGAGTCTATAAGTCATGATTTGGTTTTGGGCAGAGAGTTTATGGACGCATATGTTTTAAGCATTAATCTAGACATCCTTAATAAAAGCGAGAGTGAAAGTAATAATAAAAATACATTAAGTAAGTGCAATGCGGCAAGTCAGACTACACTGGCTTGCCTTTCAAATCGGCCACATGGGGAAATGGATAAACAGAAAGCGGTCCCTGTGCAGATAAGGAACACAATAACAGAAGTTAACGACGTTGGACTTAGTGAGAATAATAATGAAAACCATGATGTTTGTGATAAGTAATTATTAAGGGATTCGACTATTAGGGAGCAACCGTTAAAAATACGACTTTTAGTGAGCCACTTTTACGGAATAAGACCATTAGTGAGCAATTGTTATGCAATAAGACTGTTAATGAGCTACATTCTAATAAGAAAACGGAGCAAGGATCCACTTGTCAAATGTGAGATGAAAACTTTATTAGAAACTTATAAATCTTTTAGTTGCTCACCTAGACGACTATCACATACAGAAAAGGACAAGCTTCAGAAAATGTTTGATAAATACTTGGATAGCGGAATAATACAAAACAGTGATTCCTAATATGCTTCGCCCATAGTGTTAGTGAAAACTCAACAAGGTACTAGTCAAAGACAATTTATTGTATAAAACAGTATTTTCCAAATTAGACCGCAAAAACAGATATTTCCATGTATTTGTCAACAAAGATTCCGTTAAATATACGTCATCCGTAATACCGGTAGGCCAATATGAATTTTTAAGGATGCCGATGGGCATAAAAATGCATCAGCTGTGTTCCAACGGCTTGTGAACAAGATTTTTGCTGACTTGATCAGGGAAAACAAAGTTATTGTGTACATGGACGATATCATGGTTCGAAGTAAAGATGTAACTGAACCTTTAAGTACACTGAGAGAAGTTTTGACAAGATTAGTCCAGAATAAGCTACGTTTAGACAAATGTGAATTTTTGCAGTCGAGCAATAAATATTTAGGGTTTTTCATTACAAAGGAAGGAATTAAAGGATTTAGAAGCAATAAAAAGTTTTGCGATTCCAGATAAGGTTCAAGTCGTCCAAAGTTTTTTAGGCCTTTGTTCATTCTTCAGACGTTTCATAAAGGATTTTTCACTGTTAGCCAAACCGCTTTATGATCTCCTAAAAAAAGTCAAACAGTTTGCATTCAAAGAGAAAGTATTAGAGTGTTATTTAACACTGAAGGAAAAACTAATGCAATCGCCTGTATTAGCAATTTTTAAATATAGGTTTTGGGGCTATGCTAAAAGAAAGAAGTCGGGAAATCATATCCCATATTTTATTTCTCGAAACGAACAACAGAAACAGAGTCCAAGTACAATAGTTTCGAGTTGGTGAAGTTGGCAGTTATCTATGCACTTCGTAGATTCCGGATCTATGTGCAAGGAAAACGGTTTAAAATAGATACAGATTGCGCTTCGTTAACTCTTACGTTCAACAAAGTTGAACTAAACCCAAGAATAGGCAGGTGGGCACTTGAATTACAGAACTACGACTACGAGTTGGTTCAAAGAGCTGGAAGCAAAATGCAGCATGTAGATGCGTTAAGCAGGTGCACGAATATCCTGATAGTGGACGCAAATAGTTTTAATAATCTGATTGTATGTTAAGGAAAAGATTTAAAGATTAAAAGAATCAAAAATATTTTAGAGCAAGTAAGATGGCTCTAGTCGGGTGCTTCAGGATACCCTGAACCCAGAGGCGAGCTGTCGTTACATACACTTAAATCTCTTTGCATTCACATACACATTCACAAAGTCACACATACATACACACACAAACGCACGCAGCAAGATGCATACTTTACACATCGGCTGCGCTTGGCCCCACTATAGAAAATGAATTCTTGAATTACTTCTAAACTAAGAGTATGATCGTTATAAAATTTTCAGTGCTTGATAAGAGTTTAAGTCTATGTAAAAACCAAAGCGCAAGTCTGTAGCATTTGATTTGATTTGATATGAGGGTGAATGGGGGAGGTATCAAAAATTCGAAATATTCGTAATCTGCGTATCCTTTACGAGCACATAATAAACTAAATTTTATGGCTCTAGCTCTTATAGTCTACGAGATTTGCCAATACAACCAAGTCTTAAAATCGATTTTTATCGATAATAATGAAACGGAGCAAGATATCGAAAATTATAATAAACTTGTACTGCGTATGGATTTGGAAAATCTATAGTCGTTTAGTTTAGGTTTCTAACTTTTGCAGTTTCCGAGATCGCTGCATTCATATAGACGGACAGACGGACGGACGGATAGACGGACATGGCTAAATCGACTCAGGTCGTCGGCCTGATCAAGAATATACACTTTATGGGGTCGGAGATGCTTCCTTCTGTTACATACATTTGCACAAAACCATTATACCCTTTTACCCATTTTCAATGGGTTCAGGGTATTAAAAAATGAGCACAAAACTTTTGAGATGAGAAATGGGGTTGTTTACAGAAAAACAAATGATGGTAGATTATTTTTTTACGTGCCAGAAGACATGGAAAATCATGTGTTGCACAAATATCACAATGAGTTCGGACATATAGGCCTTTTGTCCCTGCCTGGATGCAATTTCAAAAATCTATTGAATTTCAAATCTAAAAGACAAATGTAATGGACATATTAACAACTGTTTCAAATGTGTGTCGTTTTCGCCAAAAACAGGAAAAGCGGAGGGAAAAACACAATATACCAAAGGGAGACAAGCCTTTCGAATTAATACACATTGATCATTACGGACCGGTAGCTACAGGGAGATCAAACAAACACATTTTTTTTGATAGTAGATGGGCTTACGAAATTTGTTAGATTGTATTTTGTACAACTAAGACGACAAATACAGAGGAGGTTATAAAATCGTTGAGAGATTACTTTCGGGCACATAGCAGACCAAAATGTATACTATCGGACAGGGGCAGCTGTTTCACGTCTAACGATTTTGAGCAGTTCGGATTTCAACATAAGGCACATACAAATTGCGATTGAGTGCCCAAAGGCGAATCGGCAAGTTGAGCGAATAAATGGAAATCTGGGACCCATGATATTTAAACTAACAGAGACAGAAGAAGAAATACACTGGGATTCTGTAATTGAAAAAGTCGAGTATTCATTGAACAACACTATACATCGAAGCATTAAGTAAATACCAAGTAAACTGTTGTTTGGCGTAGAACAAAAAAACGAGGTCATAGACGAGCTAAAAGAGAAACTAGAAGATTTTAATGAATAAAATGGTATGAGAAATTGAAAAGAAATCAGAAAAGAAGCAAAGTTAAACCAGTTACGAGCACAAGCATATAATGAAGCTAATTATAACAAAGCAAAGACAAAGATTATAAAAAAGGAGACTATGTAATGGCTAAAAACTGCGACAGTACAGTAGGGGCTGCTAGAAAGCTAATTCCTAAAACGGAAGGGGCCTATGTGAGATGATAAGAGATGTTGAAAGTTTTTAAATCTCTCGAAATGCACTAATGCACATGGCGGCCGACGCTTCTCTAGCGTGGTGCAGGTTCGCCTGAAGCACCTTTATATTGCTCATTTCTCCTTCGCGGAGTGTTGAATAAGGCAACCGATATTGCCTTCGGTAGCTTAGGAGTTTGGTACCACATTGTACTCTGCGCCTTTCTAGCTGCCAGTCGCTGCTGCTGCGGCCCCGGTTAGCTTGCGCTCGAGGTCCGGCCACGAGACCAGCGCATCCGCTAGATGACCACGACCTGCCTTGGTTGCGAAGCTGCGGCATCGGGAACCTGATCACAGGTCGAACAATTAGCAGGCCCAGCAGCCAAGCTAGTGGAGGGACCCGAGGCGGATTCGTATATACCATACGCAGATCAAGTTTCTTATAATCAGTGCTTATCGGTTTTTTGACTCAGTTCTTTGAGCATATCTCATAAACTATAAGAGCTAGAGCCCCCAAATTATGTAGTATGTTTCCATAAACGATACGATTTCATAACGATCCTATTCTTAGTTTAGAAGTTATTTATGAATAAACTTTCCATAGTGGGGGCCAAGCCTAGCTGCATGATCATATTTCAGAAACTATAAGAGCCAGATCTACCAAATTTGGTTTAATGGGCTGCTATAGGCAATTTATAAATGTACTACAGTACAATAATAATGCATTAAAACAAATTTCATCCAAATCGGTTTAGGAACACAGAAGTTATTGTATTGGCAAACCACGTGGTGGCAAGCGCCAAGCGTAGACGTTTTCTGCATGCGTGTGCACACATACATACATATGTACTTATAGGCACATTCATATGCGTGAGCTCTTTTTCAAGTTCTCAAGCGATTGCTCGTGCATTCTAAGCTCAGATTTTGACATACTGCTGTAGCTCGGTGGTAGATGTGTTGCGTGGCGCCCTAACAGAGGCGAGTTGAAATCCCGCTGTATCCCAATGTTTTTTTGTTTTTTTTTTTACTTAACAAACTTATTGGTTCAAGTGCAACTTAATGCTGGGACATCGAAATATTCTGAAGCAGTAAAATGGGGAAAAATTTGTATTTGGCATGCACACTCTCAAAAAGCTTTCGCAGATAAACTGCAACCAACATTTGAAAAATATAGTTTCCTATTTTATGAAAATTTTGCGAGAAATGTGTATGAATGCAGGGAGGTTTAATTAAATGCATGTAACGACAGCTTATTTTTTATTTTATTTTACTATGTGCGGCTGTGGTGTCGTGTGTATGAATGCAGGGAGGTTTAATTAAATGCATGTAACGACAGCTCAGTGCTGGGTTCAGGGTATCTCCTCGTCGGGCACTACCGACTAGAGCCATCTTACTTGTTTTTATTTGGTTTTGACTGTTTACAGAGGCTGACTGCTACTCTATTTCGAATTCCTAGAATTTGTATGCGGTTGATTGCTGATTGATTTTGTGCTTGTCGTCCTTGATCAACTAGTAGTGCAGTATAAAATGCAGCTAAAATGATTATATTTAATTTATCGCATTCTCTGTCAAGTATATATATATATATATATCTTTGCTTTCAGCATACATTAGGGAAATAACTGACCACCGTCAGCTGTGAGCAGGGGCTCAGGTTGTCGGACGGGCTAAAAATACCCCCTTTGTCTCTTTCCTTTCTTCCTCTTATCAAAGACTAATTATTATCATTATTACTATTATTTCTTTCACTTTTCCTGATTATTTTGAATGTAATTCAAATTAAATTTACATTTAAATTTATATTTCTACTACTAACGTCTTCCTATTTAGCTGTAGGTTCTAATAACGTTACTGACAATAATTAGCTGTGATTAGGTGTTAACCTAGGTCAGTTTTTGTCTAACATAAAACTCACATAACATAACATAAAAAACATTTATATTTACATAAATAGTGTTAATCATATGTACCAAACTCAGCGGGTTTCTGTATGCACTTTTCGGCGCTAGCGCTATAGCGGCCGAAGTTAAAAACAGTCTCCCAACCCACAGACTTCTGTTATACTCGTTCAGTTTCAATTGGAATTCTATGCTGTTTATTATTGGATATGTTAGGTATTAGATAATTGAACGCGCATTTCATCAAAAACGAAATGTTTGGTGTCAATGATGTCTAACACGCTGTTAAGGTGACAGTTAGTATGCGAACTTTGGATACTTGGTGCCCTCCAGTTTTTGAATCAAGGCCTGCAGTTCACTCGAAGTTGAGCTGTTGGAGGAAAGCCAGTTCCCCCGTCACCTCATCCGAGGTTACTTCGCCAACAGCCTGGAGCTGACCACCAAGACTGTTCTGGCGCACATTGGTGCCCAGAACGACTTCAGCACCACCCAATGGAGGGTAGTGCAGCGCACCACGCGTGGCGCCATGCTATACTTAGCCAACATGGTGGATGACGCGTCGCTGCAGTCACTGATTAAGTGTGGCGGAAAAGTCTGGACTGTTTTGGCAGGACCAGGCTTATCCTTAAGAACACGGCCCTTAAAGAAAAGAGCAGTGACGGTCCCTCTACGGGAGTCCCTTCTGCAACAGTGGCAGTGCTGCACCAACAACAAACCCGGAACCTGGCTCGGGTCCCTCCACTAGCTTGGCTGCTGGGCCTGCTAATGGTTCGACCTGTGATCAGGTTCCCGGTGCGACTGCTTTGCAATCAAGGCAGGTCGTGGTCGCCTCATCTAGCAGAGGCGCTGGTCTCGCTAGGGGAGCGGTCCGCGGCACAAAGGTACAAAGCGTCCAAGCTACAGAAGGGCGTTCGTGAGAACGACTTCCGACAAGACCAAAGCGGTTGCCTTGTCCAACACTCCGCGAAGAAGAAATGAGCACAATAAAGGTGCTTCAGGCGAACCTGCACCACGCTAGAGGAGCGTCGGCTACCTTGTGCAGGACTTTCGCCGAGGAAAATATCAACCTGGTTCTCGTCCAAGAACCATGGTTGCTCGGTGGCCAAGTCCGAGGATTAAGTTGCGAACCAACAGCTAGTCATTGGATGTGACGCCAACGCCCATCACACTATCTGGGGTAGTAGTGACGTCAACAATAGGGGTGAGTGCCTTCTTGAATATCTTTTGTGCAGTCAATTAGATGTATCAAATAGAGGGTGTAAACCCATTTTTATAAACGCTATCAGGGAAGAGGAAGATCTCACA
This sequence comes from Drosophila colorata, assembly GCA_035041545.1. Taxonomy (NCBI): domain Eukaryota; kingdom Metazoa; phylum Arthropoda; class Insecta; order Diptera; family Drosophilidae; genus Drosophila; species Drosophila colorata. Next base: position 60,221 of record JAWNLD010000537.1, on the reverse strand, counting down.
CTGGTAAGCAGTTATTTGTCCGATTTAAATTGGCGGGTTACCGATGAGGCCACTCTTTCAGATCACCAGCACATCAGATTTGATCGCCCAGGCCAAGTGGAACTCCTTTCCAATTCTTCTTCTTCTGAGTATAATAAGAACATAAGTGGAGTCACTTCCAGATGCAGCGATATTGCAAAAAGTATTGGCCAGAATCTCATCTAATGGTGTGGAACTCCTAAAAAGAACAGATGGTTCTTACACACAGGATCGACGAGAAACGCTAGAGCTACTGCTTCAGGTACGTTTCCCTGGTTCTGCTATAAACCCGGAAAATCCTTGTAATGATGGAGATACTGAACCGCCAGCTAGACGTGGTTACAGTCTGTCGGATGTTATCTTCTACGCTGACAAGGTCAGGTGGGCCATCATTCGCTCCCTTAAAAGATTATTAAGTCGTATAGACCAATTAACCTTGGACTTGCATATCCTGTGCAGATTGCAAGATACAAATCCTCTACACCATATACAATTCGCATACATCAAAGGCAGATCGACAGAGGTCGCATCAGATAGTCAGTAAGATTGAAGAGGCATTCGAGGCGAAGGAAATTGCTTTGTGCTCCTTCCTAGACATCGAAGGGGCCTTCGACAACACTGGCTTTGAGTCAATAACCAGGGCGTTAGCATCTAGGGGGGTTTACTCCTTCTCTGTTACCTGGATAGAGAGAATGATTATGCACAGAGACGTTAGATTTTCACTGTCCGCATCCGAGCGGTCAAAGGATGTCCACAGGGCGGGGTTCTGTCGCCCCTTCTTTGGTCCCTAGTAATAGATGAACTACTAGTGAAACTATCGGAGCTAGGCATTGATTCCATGCAGATGACCTGGCAATAATAGTCTCCGAATAGTTCGGATTAACCATCACCGAATTGATGCAAACGTCCCTCAACACGGACCTAAGATGGTGCAGAGATGTGGGTCTCAATATCAACCCACAGAAGGCAATTATCGTCCCCTTCACGAAACGGAACAACATCGATGTCGGACAGCTCTACATCGGTGTTATACCCATCGAGCTCTCCAGTGAGGTCAAATATCTCGGTGTAAGTCTGGATAAGAGACTTAACCGGAACTCGCACTTAGACAAAACGTTGACCAAAGGTACTCATGCCATGTGGGCATGTCGTCGGTTCTTCGGTAAAGCGTGGGGTTTACACTCCAAAGCCTTTAGATGGCTGTATAGTATGATAGTTATGCCTGTTGTCACTTAAGCTGCCCTCGTCTGGTGGTCCAGAGGTCAAAAGGTCCAGCAGGGTACCGCCATACAAAAATGCAGCAATCTTCAGCGGCTCGTATGCCTATCCCTCACGGGTGTCATGCGTACATGTCCTACTGCAGCACAGGAGACAGTCTTAGGACTGAATCCACTACATTTGCAATAGGTAACTGGCCCAGTGTTTTCAATCTAAGATCCACGCCATTGATTCCTGCTCCAGATATAGTCTTGACATTGGCATAAGAGAAGCCACCTTAAATATCTCTTCAGATAGCCAAGCAGCCATTCAAGCGTTTTCCTCATGGAGGATTACCTCGAGACTGGTTGCTATTGCTGGAATTGTGTCCAGCACCTCTCACATAGAAACCGGGTCACACTTTGTTGGGTCCCAGGGCATTCCGGAATTTCCGGCAAGGAAGTTGTGGACGAGCTAGCTAGGGCTAGTTCCGCAACCCCTATTCTTGGAGCAGAACTCTTTTGTGGGTTAAGCTGGGCCTCAGCCAAAGAGTTGATAGAAGAATGGTCAAAGAAGGACCTGGGTTACGACAAGCTAAAGAGCTGGTCAGCCCACATATAGGTAGACAGACCAAAAATCTTTCAAGGGCGGAACTACGGCTCTTGGTGTCCTATCTCACGGGACACCTACAGTCAAGTTTCACCTCCACAAAATGCGCCTGTCCTCTGACACAGAGTGTAGGCTCTGCAGGGAGGATGACGAGACACAAAGCACATTTTATGTGATTGCCCAGCCATTATTTGCAGTTAGAGAAAGTATCTATGCAGAGAATTTGTTACTCCGGCACAGATCAGAAATTCCTCGACAAGGGATCTGCTCTCCTTCATAAGGGAAGGGAAGGGAATTAATGCTCGCGCTTCGCTTCCTTCTAAGGTCTTGGGCAGTTTTTCTACCTCTTGGTTGTTTGTTCTTCTGTTGACGATTAATTAGCTTTGTTGTAATACGTCAACGTCAACAGATTGGCCTATTACAGTATGGGGTAGTTTGTTCAAAATTGACTCTAGAGTAATTTCTGTACTAATCAAATTGCGTGCGTGTCGTTTTAATTTTGTTTTTATTAGTTGGACGGCCGTTGCTTCGTGTGTCTCTTTAATAGAGTCTACTAATTGCATCGAAATCAGGAATCAATGATGAGGCTGTTTTGAGGAACCACACTATATTTAGATCAATTTTATCTTATTGCGTCAATATATCAATATCGACAATTGACGCTGTTAATTAATCCCTAGTTATTGTGCTAGTTGAGTGGTTATTGTTAAGACTAGATTCCCGTTTGGAACCTTCTTCCGAAATTATGCTCAAATAACCTGTGTTCGCAGCAGCAGCTGAAACATATAATTAGCATAGTTCTGTCCTGCGCGGCAGCATAACAACTATCCGTAAATAATGCACTCAATTGCTTATCGCTATGCTTCGCGCCCTACGCGGTCAAAAACCACTCAATTTTGTCTCTCTGATTGCTTGCTATTGCACTTATTAGTTTCGCTTTCGCTTTCGTCGAATACAGCTGAGCGCTATCGTTTCCAATATAATTTCTTGTTTGCAATTAGCCCACAGCCTCTCACAACTTTGTAATTAAAAACTAAACTTAATTTAAGGTAAAATAAATGTGCATTTTTATGAAATAAAACCCAGGTGTTAAAAAAGCTTGACATCTTCAAACATTGGTCACCACCCGACGTGAGCTTTTTGTCTCTTCCTCTTTTGGCTGTGAGGTTAATTTGCAAAGTTCGTCGGCAATTAAATTTTGAATATTTTTAATTGCAATTCCGTTTTGTTCGTCGCTGGCAACGAAAGCAAAAGCGCGCGCGACAATACGCCCACATACATACAATCGTCTCGAAAGAAAGGCAACGACCTTTTCCTATGCCTGTGTTCCCTTTTGTGCCGATCACCTGCGTACAGTGCCTATTAAAAATATTCGTTCGGTCAATTGGATTTCTGCGAATACTGTTTATTTAATAGCCTGTATTGCCAGGGCAATATTAAACTTGTGCAAGGGCAAGCGCAGTTTTTTTTGGCAATATCGTTCGAGCCAAGATGTACAACGCTTTAGCCTGCAATAAGTACATTCGCTCGGCAGTGAACATTACCTCTCGGTGCATATCGTTGTGCTAGTGCAAGTGACTTTAAAATAAAACAACAACAAAATATAAAATGGCTGAAGAAGGTGCTGCAACTACAACTCCGCAGACTGATGGCAGTACAGTCTCCGCTGGTGGCAGCGGACACATCGACAAAGCTGCGTTTTTGCGTCTTAAGGCGACTGCAATTTTCAGCAGGCTGGACAAATTGTGCGTGGACATTGATGTTGGGCGGCTAAGAAGTATGGACGAATTTTAAATAAAGGGATATATGGATTTAGCGGACGAGCTTAAATCCATTTTCAACGTCGTACACTCTAGTTTGGAGGAAATTAGCTTCGAGAGTATTTTTGGACAGTTGCCTGTAAGGTTTGAGGATTCGTTGCTGCGTTTGCGGACCACACTTCAGCACGAGCTTGGCAAGCGTAGAGCACCTGACCATTGCTCTACATTTAGAGTGGGCACGAACGACTCGCAGCAAGTGTATATTATGGTAAATGGTTCGCGTCTGCCGCAATTAGAATTGCCTAAATTCAGTGGCACCTACACGGAGTGCGCCAACTTCTACTCGTTGTTTACCACGGTTATTGGCAATGAAATCGAACTTACTTCTTTTGAGAAGTTACAGCACCTACGCTCCTGTCTTTGTGGCAGCGCCCTGGAACTGACGAGCTGACGGACAGGATTACCTCACACCTGCGTGCATTGCAATCACTGGCAACTTCGCAAGAAATTGCCGATTGTTTATTGGTCCAAGTCCTGCTCCCGAAGTTTGACAAGCTTGTGTTGCAAGCCAAGTGGCAGGAGAATTCGCCTATCAACGAGCTGCCGTCGTGGGATATGCTGTCCACATTTCTAAACAAGCGAAGCAGCACGATGGAAAATGTGGAGCATGCCGTATGCGCGCAAGATGGTCAGATTGTTAAGTCGATGAGAACCGTGAGTAATGTCAAACGATCATTTGTCGCCTCAAGCACCTCGGTTATTCGCTGTGTTCTTTGTGAAGGAGTAGACCACTATATCTACAGCTGCCCATCGTTTACAATTCATTCCCCAAATGCTCGTCACAATGAGGCAAAAAGGCTCGCCCTATGCATAAATTGCCTTAAAAAGGGTTATCAGATGCGGGATTGCAAATCTGGAGCTTGCCGCACTTGCCAATCGAAGCACCACACTCTGCTGCATTATATTCGTGCATCAGCCATTGAAACAGTTGCAGCATCATCGAATTCGCCATCGTCAAACGCTATGGTTGCAATGTCTCCTGTCTTGCCTCTTGCCTCAAGCTCCCAGTCCGATTCTGATACTGTGTTTTTGGCCACTGCCATTGTCCTTGTACGGAATCGTGCCGGCATGCTCATGCCGTGCCATGCGCTTTTAGATTCAGGGTCGCAATCGCATTTCGTCATTACTCGATTCGTTAATCAACTCCAGCTTCGAAAAACCAAATCTCTAACTGCCGTCTCGGGCATTAAAGATGCCAACTTTGCAACGGATGGCTATTCTGCTGAAGTCCACTTAAAATCGCGGACTTCAGATTTTGCAGCGAGTATCACTAGTCATTGCGCAGACAATTACGGATAATCTGCCTGGCTGTTCAGCAAATACTGCTGATTGGAATGTTCCTTCGAACATTCAACTACCTGATCCTTCTTTCAACGTGCCTCATCAGATTGATCTGCTCATAGGAGCAGGCCTCTTTTTCGAGTTGCTCTGCATTGGCCAGATTCAGCTTGCTCCGGGATTACCATTACTGCAGAAAACTCAACTTGGCTGGATATTATCTGGTGGTGGTTATCAGGCACCCAACTATCTTCTTTTGTTGTAAGTCTACGGGCTTCGGACAGGGTCAAACCCCGCGCTCGGCTGGACGAATGTCTCTTTATGTGACTCCTTTCTGCAGGCTAAACGGCGCTTCAAAAATTTGGAATCAAAGGTGTTGCGCAGTCCTGGTCTCAAGCAACAATATTCTGCCTTCACCAGAGAATACCTGCACCTGGGCCATATGACACCTGTTTCCGTCGCAAATGCACACAAGTGTCAATATTTCTTGCCGCATCATTGTGTCATGAAGGATGATAGTACTAAAACGACTTCGACGGCTATGCAGCAACGACTTCTGGACTTTCGCTGAATAACATCCTTATGTCAGGTCCGACAATTCAGGCGAAACTATTCAACACGCTTATACGTTTTCGTACCTTTCACATTGCTCTCACTGGTGACATTTGCAAAATGTATCGCTGCGTACGGGTCACTGCTCCAGATAATATGCTCCAGTGCGTGACTCTCACACAGACACTTTGCAAATCTACCAACTGGATACGGTAACACACGGCACTAAGCCAGCAGCGTTTCTGGCCATACGCGCAATGCAGCAGCTCGCCACTGACGAATCTTCATCGTACCCCTTAGGCTCTCAGACCATCTTAAGAAATTTTTACGTAGATGACATGATATCTGGCGGAAGTTCAGTGGATGAAGTTCGTGATATCATGCAGCGAACTACAAACTTGCTTGCTAAGGGCAACTTTCGTTTAAGAAAGTGGTGCTCTAGCAATCCGGAAGTTCTTATTGACATTCCTGAGACTGAAAGAGAGAGCATGCCTAAATTCAACGATGGAAGCGATGTTACAAAGGCTCTTGGGCTTCTCTGGGAGCCACATCGCGATGAACTGCTATTCAGGCTTGCACTCCTACTTGGTAGCAGCAAGCACACGAAGCGTTCGGTGGTGGCACACTGCCTGAACGGCACTTTGCAATGGTTTTTCCGATGCCCGACACGCAACATTTTCGCGCTACGTGCTCCACCCAGATGGGAGCATGCATTTATGTTCGTGCTTGCAAGAATAATATCGTCCAAACTAAGCTACTTTGTTCAAAGGCGCGTGTAACCCCACTCAAAACTGTCACCGTGCCCAAGCTGTAGCTCTGTGCAGCATCTTTACTTGCACAATTAGTGAGCAAAATCGTCAAAATGAAGTTTTTTGACTGTCCATTTTTCTGCTGGTCCGATTCTTCTGTTGTGCTTTCATGGCCACAGCAGTATTTACCCAAGGTCGAGCTGGCGGAAATTCGACATAGAGTCATGATAGCTTCAGCCAATTGTGAAGACATGACATTGTCTTTCAAATACATCAACTCTTTTGGGATAATGCAGCGCATATTTGGATATGTACACAAGTTCATCGATAATATTCGCCTCGGAACGCATTTGTTGCTTCGTGTTGTGCAAAGAATTCATCTCTCGTCGGATTACCAGGCTCTACAAAATAAAAGGACCGTGCCATTGTCAAGCAGCATCATATCGCTGGCGCCATTCTTGGATGAATTTGGGCTGATTTGTGTTGGTGGCCGCCTTAAAAATTCAAAGCTCGGTTTTGAAGCTCGGCAACCAATTATTTTGCCCAAGAATTATCCGCTAACGTTGGCCATCATCACGCAATTACATCGCAAACATCACCATGCTGGTCCACAATCGTTGCTGGCATCGATTCGGTTGCAGATTTGGCCAGTAGGTGGCATGAAGACCGTCGAGCGAGCGCTTAGAAGGTGCATCATTTGTTGCAGAGCCAGACCTCGCCTTATGCAGCACATCATGGCAGACCTGCACAAGGATCTTAGCACCCTCAAGCGATTTATCGCCACCCGCGGTGCACCAAGATGCATCTGGTCTGACAATACAACAAATTTTGCCGGTGCTAAAAATGAGTTGGAAGATCTGCGTCGCCTATGCAGCAGCGAAAGTGGGTCCGACTGGCGCTTCATACCTCCCCGTTCACCGCACATTAAGCGCTTATGGGAGGCTGCAGTAAAAATGGCCAAGTATCATCTCTACCGCTCGATTGGCGCGTCCCTTCTCGACTTCGACGAGCTTCGCACATTGGTATGCCACATCCAGGCAATAATCAACTCTCGTCCGCTTGTATCTCTTTCAGAAAACCCAGAGGAGTACTTGACTCTTTTGCAAAAGCGTTCTAAATGGCGCTCTCCACAACCCTCCATTCGAGTCAATGACGTTGTTTGCATCAAGGACGAAAATCTTCCGCCACTGAAGTGGCCTCTCGCACGAGTGGCAGAAACTGTGCCGGGATCCGATGGTGTGATACGAGTTGCTGTTGTTCGGACACCAAGTGGAATCGTTCGTCGTGCAGTTACCAAATTGTGTGTCCTTCCAGTGGATGATTCTGTTGAAGATCGTAGCCCTTCAACAGGGGGGAGGATGTTCGCAGCAGCACCTGAAACAGATAATTAGCATAGTTCTGCCCTGCGCGGCAGCATAACAACTAACCGTAAATAATGCACTCAATTGCTTATCGCTATGCTTCGCGCCCTACGCGGTCGAAAACCACTCAATTTTGTCCCTCTGATTACTTGCTATTGCACTTATTACCGCTTAAGTCAGTTTCGCGTTCGCTTTCGTCGCATACAGCTGAGCGCTATCGTTTCCAATAGAATTTCTTGTTTGCAATTAGCCCACAGCCTCTCACAACTTTGTAATTAAAAACTAAACTTAATTTAAGGTAAAATAAGTGTACATTTTTATAAAACAAAACCCAGGTGTTAAAAAAGCTTGACATCTTCAAACAACCTGTGTTTGGAGATTTTGGTCTGCGACTTACTGGTTTTATATCTTCTACATCTGTTGCTACAAATGTTACTGGACTAATTAATACATTAGGTAGATGTAAGTCTAAATCATTCTGTTGGACTAACAAGCTTTTTTGCTAGCACGAGAGCGCGAGAAAGTATTTTTTATGTTTAAAATTCAAGAAAGCGAGAGTTAATTTCAATTTGTGACATTAATTTAATTTGTTGCAATTATTGTAGTGAACATGCGAATATATGCGATAATATATAATAAGCGAGCAAACGATTAGCGATCAACAAATATGCGGTGCGATATAGTGAAAATATAAAACGAGAATAAGTTTGCAGCGACGTTAGCATTGATGCGCCAGCTGCTTAGCATAAAGTGCAAGAGAATAAATGAGCGAGATATTGATAGAGATATTGATAGATATTGTCATCAATAATGAGTTTAATGCGAGAAGATCTAGATAATTAACAGATAACAAGTTTGAGCTATGTTATGATATGCGAGAAGCGCCAATAAAGAAAGAGTGACTTGGCTTGCCTCACAGGGCAAGATAACAAAAACCATTAAATTTAAATATATTTTTACCTGCTGAGCCGAACATACTCCCCCCGTTGAACGGTTGTGCTTCAACAGGATCGTTTAGGGGAATCAGACACAGTTCATTAATTGCTTGTTTTATTAGTCCATTCGACGTCTTGAGAACTGGAACGCGTGCGATGTCATCTGTTCCTTTGACCAATTCAACCACTCTCGCTAGCGGCCATTTCAACGGAGGTAAATTCTGGTCTTTGACGAGAACGATTTCGTGGAAACTCACCCCAGGCGTAGGAGTTTACCATTTAGACCGCATTTGAAGCAGACTTAAATATTATTCTCGCCAGCGGGACGAAAAGACTTGATGCAGGTAGGAAACTCGTTGCTAGCTGACGGTTAAAGTTGAGCCGTGTCACATCAGGGTCGATGGAATGGATTGTGGGCCACCAAGCAACAAATGGGCTGGTGTTAGAACGTCAAGGTCTTCTGGATCTTCTAATTTATCCAGACTGAGTTTGAGAGGCAGCCGCAGGGAGTATTCTTCTGTTAGCAGCCTTTGGAAATTCTTTATAAAATGCACCTCGCAGTCAAGCTCTTTTTTTGGATCTGAAAAGATTTCTACTTCCCAAAATCGTCGAATTAATTCATCGGCTCTGCCATCAGACTCACTTCAGACATCAGACGATACACAATTGGTCATAAGAGCCGTACCTTTTGTCGTGCGCCGCCACCTGCAAGTATCCATCCAAGGAGTGTCTATTGTAGAAGAGGTAATCCTGGTAGCAGCTTGATTTGTCCGACACACATTAGTTCGTAGAAAATTTAAAGCTCCAATTAACAGGTCAACTCGCTGCGGTTTGTAAAAAAAGGATCAGCGAGGCGAATATTTTCAGGTACATTCCAATGATCTGTATTAAGGGCGACACTTGGCTGGCTATCAGCTATAGCAGGACCTACGATTGCTGTGATGACTGCAGAATAATTCAAAGTTTGAGATTGTACGTTGACGGTAACAGTTCATCCGTCAGTAGCAAATTGAGTATTTCCACGGCCAGCAACTGCTGCTAGATATTGACTTTTCTTCAACTGGAGCTGTTGAGCGAATCGAGACGTAATTAAATGCAGCTGTGATCCACCATTCAATACAGCACGACACGGAATTAAAGTCCCAGAGCGAGTCGTAACCAGTACAATAGCAGTGGCCAGGAGTACAACATCGCTGCTGAGATTGTGGGCAACAAGAGAAGTAGAGGCAAGGGTTGTTGAAGCTGGAGTGCAAGTTTGAGAGATCGAATGCGAAAAAATCAAAAGCAATAATGTACGGTGTTTGCAGCCACTTGTGCGAAAAGTATCAGTATTACAAGTTCGTAAAAGATGTCCCTTTTTAAGGCAGTTAAGGCATAGAAATAACTTTTTTTGCTTCCTTGAGATGTAGCTCTGGAGATCAATTTCCAAATCTGGGAATTGCCATATACCATACAGTGGCCCTCGGGTTAGTAGTAACAAGTGATGTTCTACTGGGGTTAGACTTTATGTTCTTGCCCACCTGAGAGCTCGGCGTATATGCCATAGCATAATCCACATTCTCCAGTGTTCTGCATCGCTGCTCCAAAAATGTGTCAATTTGTGCCCATGACGGAATCATGTTTGCAAACGCGGTATCCTCCAGCTTCTCTTCCACTTTGCATTAAACTTGTCAAATAATTCGCGCAGCATACCAGCAGAGCCATTCTCAACGTTCTTGAGCCCAAGCAATTCAACTACGTGTGCCTGAGTCTAATGCAATGAAATAATTAGTCCTGATATCTCCAACGAACGTATAGTATCGATTGCAGAATCATTCAAACAGAGCCACAAATGCTGAAGTTTCTGAATGTTTGTGAGTTCGGGGTGATTTCCTGTTAACGGTTGTGAACATTGAATAGAAATCTGCCTACTCCGTATAGCCACTAGAAAACGTCGGCAACTTGATAGGCGGTAAGGCCGGCAACGCTCTTGGTCATAGATGCAGCAGGAAGAGGATCACTTTAAAGTTTGGAGCTGGAAGGCGACGCTCTACTGCGCTTGGCGATTTCAAACCACAACGACGTTTCCAGAGTGACTGCAAGCTCGTTAAATTCCTCTCGTAAATCACTGCCAATTTCGTCATGATCCAATTCCTACAATTCATTATGAGCCTCTTCAAATGTAGATTTCATCCTATCAATCCGTTTAAGCAGCACTGACAACGTTATTTCATCCGTTTTAGCAAGGGGCGTTTAGTTGAGGTTAGATTGTACCGCCTGCAACCGCTCATAGGAGGACGCCACCTTGCGCTTCAAAAAAGACACCCTGTTTGCAGCACTAGAATTTTCCATGGCAACCGAAAATACCGAACAAAGAATACGCGCCAAAGTTCGCTGACCGACTTCTTACTGTCACCACTACACTCGAAAGCGTGTGAAACTGTTAGCCGAAGATACGCTTAAGCAGAATGCAAGTAACTAAAGAGAGTCGATGTATGTAGTCGAGAGTATGTGTGTTTATGCACACAGACTCCGCTTTACAAATTTACCGCACGACACTTGTACATATATGTACAAGTTAACATATAACACTCGCACTCGCCATGCTGTTGTACGAATACATTGTATCAGCACTCTCTCTGCAGTGGTCAACGACGGTAGCTAAATACTTTTGGTTTTGTCTGAAGTGTTTCCGTTGTCGCCGACAATTACGCTGAGTCGGCTTGCCAACCATGACCATGCATCGTGCATCGGGCATAAGCCGTCAAAAATTCGCTAGTGTTTATTATTTACTTACCAACTCGTGGAAAACCCGCGAAAAGCAAAAACTGTGAAAAGTCAAGCGGCTTAATGCTATAAAAATTGAGCTAAAGGCAAAAGCTGCCCATAAAATATTCGGCACCTATAGCCATCATCTTCAACACAGCGTAGTTCACGCTTAAGTCAGTGCGTTCGCGCGTTGTGGCACAAATATTATTATTTTGTACACCGAAGCTGCTGGAGCTCTTCGGGCAGCGTGCCTGCAGCGAGGGATACAATTCGGGCTGCAGCAAAGTACAATTCTGACTGCAGCGAGGGATACAATTCTGTTTGCGACGAAATACAATTCTGGTTGCATTGAGGAAACGACTTCGCCAACGGATAGAAACATAAGATTAGGATAAAATCATGTAAGTGGGTCGCGCAAGCGACTAACCGATTTAAGCTTTGCGTGATTGAGTAAAGTAGTTTTTCTCATTGTGTTTTGCAAACCTCAACATTAGCAAATTTTTTTTATGTGTGTGTGTTAATTCGTGATTTGATTTGGGATAACTTATGAATAGAGTATTTTGTGGAATATAGAGGACCTAACCCAAAACATTCTGACTCAGACGGGTCAGATAGTGATAGTTAGGATACGCCCAGCCGCCAAAAAAAGATTAGACCAGCTGGTAAAAACCATAGTAGAATCGTCTGTGGCTGTTGCATTAGAAGCGCAGGCATAGGCGTTCAATGATAGGAACGAGGCCTTAAAAGAAAACTTTAACCATCAAATAGCTTAGCTAACTGAAAGAGTAACCGGTATGACAGTTGCAGTGCCTCCGATAGAAACATTTGAGGAAATACAAATCATAGATGACATTCGTTGCGATGATCCTCTAAGAAAGCCTAAAGAAAGAGTTCGGAAACCCGATCAAAAGCCCCAATTTCAACAACGACAAAAGGGCACAGACCCAGTAGAATCGCAGCTTGGTACCGCGAAAAGTCCACATTACACAAAACAACAAAAATTTCAATGGCAGACTGACCAACGTAGTGGCAGACAACGCAATGTTAGTGACGAACAGCCACCTATGGAGGTTGACCCCTCAATGTCTAAATGCCTGATACCATCGCAAGCACCGGCATATGTTAACTCTAGCAACCCACAGGCTTACAAAAGATCCAACACTTTTGATCGTGCAACGGGTCAGAGCCGCTAAACCATACTACCCAGAGCCAAGAAGGTGGGTCTGAGGAATACGCAACTACGGCAAGGAATGCCGAGGCGCTGATAGCTGACGATTCAGATGTAGACTTTGACGTCGTCAATTTTTTTAGGGGTAGGTCCCTGCTACCCTTCATCACCCGAGAAGTAGTGGGGACACAATGGGCTAAAAGGAGTCCGCCCAGTTGATACCCCGTTTGCCATTCACTCCATTTATGGTACTACGAAAATTTCAAAGAAATGCTTTGTATCAATGTTTGGGAACAAAGCTACCTATTTCCTCCTCCCAGATCTCTCAACATTCGATGGGATCATAGGCCTCGACATGTTAACACAAGTCGGAGCACAACTTTGTCTGAATACCAGCCAACTCAGGTTTGGCACTGAGTCCGAACCGATTCTATACTAGTGCCTTTCTTAATCAGGGATACATTTCTTAAAATGCTCAAGGACAGGAAGAAGGCGTTTGAAAACCCTAACGAAGGACAATGATTAGGACAACCGATAAGGGGCCTATCTATTTCAAGCTGTACCCATATCCCCCTGGTGTAGCCGATTTCGTCAACAAAGAAATACGAAATCTCCTTAAAGACGGCATAATCCAGAAGTCAGTCTCCCATTACCACAACACTATTTGGATCGTTGATAAAAGAGGCACTGACGAAGAGGGCAACAGAAATAAGCGACTAGTCATGGACTATCGCAAACTTAATGAGAAAACTGTGTCCGACAAATATCCCATGATCAATATTTCAATGATCTTGGGAAATCTTAGGAGTGCGAAGTATTTAACGACACTCGACCTTAAATGTGGTTACCACTAGATCACCCTTGCAGATAGAGATTGTGAGAAAACTTCCTTCTCGGTAAACGGAGGGAAGTATGAATTCCGTCAGCTTCCCTTTGTCCTGAAAAACGCTGCCAGCATATTCCAAAGAACCATCGACGACATCCTTCGAGAGAAGATAGGTAAATCATGCTACGTTTACGTCGACGAAGCCATTGTCTTTTCAAAAGACGAGGAGTCACATGTCAAGCACGTTGACTGGGTACTGCGCAGCCTTTATAACGCTAACACGATGGTTTCTTAACAGAAGTCACGTTTCTTTAAGAGGAGCGTGGAGCTCCTTGGTTTCGTTGTCACTAGTAATGGCGCTACAACAGACCCAGAAAAAGTAAAAGCCATACAGGAGTTTCCCGAACCCAAAACCGTATTTGAAGTCGGTAAATTTTTGGGTCTGGCCAGCTATTATAGGTGTTTTTTAAAGGACTTTGCGGCAATAGCCGATCGCCAGCGCCACGCTTTCCAAAAGCTGCGCAACATCTTGGCATCGGAAGACGCCATGCTTAGATTGATTACAAGAGGCCGTTCGATCTAACGACCGACACCTCTGCCTATGGCATCGGGGCGGTCCTTTCCCAGGAGGGTCGTCCAATTACAATGATATACAGAACCTTGAAGGATAGGGAAATGTACTTTGCCACAAATGAGAGGGAACTTCTAGCCATTGGCTGGGCACTGGGTAAATTGAGCCATTACCGGGGTAAAGGACATTAACATATTTACGGATCACTAGCCCTTGACCTTCGCCGTGTTTGAGTCGAATGCAAACTCCAAAATCAAGAGGTGGAAGGCGCGTATTGATAAGTCAAACTCGAAAGTTTTTTTCAAACCAGGAAAAGAAAACCTGATCGCCGATGCGCTCTCCAGACAGCAACTAAACGCTTTGGACGAGCTGGACGCTAACTCCTGTGCGGTCACAGCCCACAGCGAGGCTTCCCTGACCTACACCATCGAGTCGACGGAGAAACCGTTGAATTGCTTGCTAGCGCAGGGGCAAGACTTTAGTGCGGAGGTTCCCAACCACAAAATGCTGGCACTGTAAAAGCCGCGTCACAGACGTATTCAATGCTAGCGAATGGAAGGAAATCCTTATCGCCGAGCATAATAAAGCTCACAGGGCTGCCCAAGAGAACGTTAAGCAAGTGTTGTCCGAGTACTATTTTACAAAGATGGCCAGGATGGCCAACGAAATTGTGCAAAACTGCAAGACCAGCACTAGGGCAAAGTATGACAGGCACCCTAAGAAACGTCAAATCGGTGAAACGCTGATCCCTTCACAATCAGGGGAATTGTTGCACGTGGACATTTTCTCGACAGATAAAAAATGTTGTCTGTGTATTAACAAAATTCGCTCTAGTTCAGCCGATTCAATCGCGAACAATTGAGGATCTAAAAGTACTCATGTTTCAGCCCATGAATTTCTTTCCAGCAGCTAAAAAAACTAATGCGGTAATGAGCCATCATCAAACTCCCAAACAATCAAATTGATACTGATGAATAATCACGGTGTCAACATTTCAAACGCGCCACCCTTACATAGCGTTTCCAATAAACAAGTCGAGCGTCTCCATAGCACCTTGTTAGAACTCGCTAGATACTTGAAAATCGACAAAAGCATAAGCGACACAGTAGAGATCATTTTGTTGGCCACAGTATAGTACAACAAAACAATTCACTCGGTCACCGATAAAAGACCAGTTGACCTTGCATACTCTCACCCGAATGTGTCCCAAACAGTGATTCAAAATAGGATCAAAAGGGCCCAAGACGCGCTTAAAGCTAGAGAAAACGTTTCCCGACAAAGCAGGGTCTTTGAAGTTGGTGAGAAAGTATTGGAGAAGTCCAACCGCAGGCTCGGAAACAAGCTCACGCCTTTATGCGAAGAGAGAGGTGGAAGCTGACCGGGGGACCACGGTTCTCATTATGGGGAGGGTGGTCCACAAAGACAACCTTAGGTAGAGCTTGTTGGTCGCTGCAATTCACAAACAGTACTTAATTTCAATATTTTTTATCATAAATCTACTGAAGTAAGATTAATAAATTCCAACAATGGACAGACAACTCACCTCCACCGTCAATAAAATTTTAAAACGAACAGAATGTTGTTGATGGAATTGCAAAACATAATGCTCGTCATTACACTCACCAAGGCTATCAATTTTAGTCCCAATATTCAGGATAACGCCGACTTAAAATCCGTTTGGCTTCACGAACCCACAAATACTCCCATTGCCGACCTAATGTCCGTCTCGTCCGTAAAATTAAGTTAACATATAACACTCGCACGCGCAATGCTGATGTACGAATAAATTGTATCAGCACTCTCACTGCAGCGATCAATTACGGTAACCGAATACTTTTGTTTTTGTCTGAAGTGTTTCCGTTGTCACCTACAATTACGCTGAGTCGGCTTTGCAGCGTGATGTTTATGCTTCAAAATGTTGTCTTAAGCTTTATTAATTTCGTATCCAATAAATTAGTTCTGTAGCGTCAAAGAAAGCACGACACAAGCCGGAATCAATTCGCTAGTGTCTATTATTTACTTAATTTACATATGTATATGAACGTTTTGTTGTTGCCGAAAATAATAACTTGCAGGTCAAATAGCTTTTCTTTTTATGCAAAAGAAAAACGTAATTTGATGCAATTATTGTAGAGAACATGCGAATATATGCGATAATATATAATATGCGAACAAACGATTAGGGATAAAAAAATATGCGGTGCGATATAGCGAAGATATAAAACGAGAATAAGTTTGCAGCGACGTTATCATTGTTGCGCTAGCTGCTTAGCATAAAGTGCAAGAGAATATTTATTCTCGAGCGAGAGGAAGAAGACAATAATGAGCTTAATGCGAGAAGCGCTAGATAATTAACAGATAACAAGTTGTATATATATTATATATATATATATGCGAGAAGCGCCAATAAGGAAAGAGTGTCTTTGCTTGCCTCGCAGGGCATAATACAAAAAACTATTAAATTTAAATCAATTTTTAGTTGCTGAGCCGAACACGTACCTTTCTTTTATTGAGATTAGATTATCTCTAAGACGTTTAATAACGTCTGAAGCATGTGTCCAGTGAAGATCTGATAGTCTATGTTTGTTTGTTAGAAACAACTGCCGAAATGTTCACTAAATTAATAATGTGTTTATTAACAGTACAGGGTTGGGTGTTTCTATTTTGGCTTAGAATTTTGAACGATTTATCGAACTTATTTCTTAGTTCTTTTACTTTCGTCCTTAATGCATTCCACTCCACATGTTATGGACGATTTGCTCTGGTTATCGCTTTCTTTTTGCCTCCTGTGTTTTTTCGTTTGTTTTACGTCGTTTGCACGGCCTAAAGTCTTTTTATAGAATAAGTATAACTTTAATAAAAGGTTTAACGCAGTTTGAAATGTTAAGATTGTCAATAAGAGAATCTGCGATTATAAGTGTGCCGTAGTGCCCAGTAGTGTGTTATCTTCCACATTGGACGTTTTGCCACACATTTTGAAGTTATTTATATATGTATTTTTTTTACTTCCTTAATTTTTGTAAAACCAATATTTCTATCGAGCATTAGGTGTTCTTCGATTACGGAGAGTAGTTGCACCTCTGGAATTGTCGATAGAACAATGCCAGTTTGGGTTGTTCTGATATAATAGATTCAATACATTTTCGTTATATATATATAGTCTTGTGTATGAATGCAGAGGGGTTTTATTAAATGGATGTAACGACAGCGCGCCGCTGGGTTCAGGGTATCTAGTCGGGCACTCCCGACTAGAACCATCTTACTTGTTTTTCTTGTTTGTGTTCTTGGCCTTCAGCCTGATTATTATATGTTTAATTTATAGATTTTGTGTTCAATTATTTATATCATACTTTAATTGCTGTACTTTGTTGTTGTTGCTGTACCTGTATTAACTATGTTATTAGCAAGTTTGGTATAATAAACACTAATTAAAACTTCAAGGTTGTTTTGTTTATATTTTCCTGTGCATAAAAAGCTTCGCTAACGAAGAATTATAGCTGTGAGCTTTGGCCACGCAGCTCAAGCTCCACAAACTTTCTTAAGCCCAGCTGGTAATCAACACACCCACACACACATCCACCGGCAGCGAAACATCTTTCAACGCGGGAACATGCTGTAATTGAGCTTTCACAAGCGTTTATTATACCCTGAACCCATTGAAAATGGGTAAAAAGGGAATAATGGTTTTGTGCAAATGTATGTAACAGGCAGAAGAAGGTATCTCCGACCCCATTAAGTTGATATATTCTTGGTCAGGAGCAATAGCCGAATCGATCTAGCCATGTCCGTCTATGAACACGTCGATCTCAGCCACTACAAGAACTAGAGAGCTAAACTTGGACTTTTTAAGTTCGCGTATACCATACGCAGATCACGTTTATTTTAAATGATCGATAACTTTCCCTGTTTATAATTTAAAATTAATAATATAATATAATAGAAATCAATATCACAGAAACTATAAGAGCTAAAGCCACCAAATTTGGATTAATATGTTCTCTTATAGGATACGCAGATTATGAATATTTCGGATTTTCTATACCTCCTCCCATTCGCCCCCCTTAAAAAAAATCATAAAAATCGCAAATCATGTACTACAGACTTGCGCTTTGGTTTGTACACATTTCAATGATTTCTATGCTCTTGTTGGGTCCTGAAAACTTCAAAACGATCCTCTTCCTCTTATTTAAAAATTACCTTTTCAAAGTGTGGGCCAAGCGCAGATGCTTGAGCATATCTCAGAAACTATAGGAGCCAGAGCCACCAAATTTGGTAAAGGCTGCTTTGGTTAAATGAATTATAGTACAATAGGAATGCATTAAAACAAATTTCATCCAAATCGGATAAGAAACACAGAAGTTAATAAAGAAAATGTATTTGTATATTTGCAAGCCACGTGGTGGCAAGCGCCAAGCGCAGACGTTTTCTGCATGCGTGTATACGCACATTCATAAGCGTGAGCTCTTCTTCGAACTCTAATGCGACTGTTTGTGAATGTGTGTTATATTCTTAGCTCAGCTTTTGACAAAGACAATTAGAATAATACTGTAGCTCGGTGGTAGAGATATTGCTTGTCGGGCTATCAGACGTGAGTTCGTATCTCGCTGTGTCAACGTAGTTTTGTACTGTTTATTTCAATTTTTATTTTATTTTATTTTTCATTTTTTGTTTTTGTTTTAACTTAACACACTTATTGGTGTAAGTGCTTAATGCTGGGACATCAGCGATTTAAAATATTCTGGAGCAACAAAATGGGGTATTTGGTATTTGGCATGCACAGTCTTAAAAAGCTTTCGCAGATCAACTGAAACCAACATTTTAAGAGAAATTTCACAACTGGAGCATACTCAAATTTGTCTGTAAATATTAAAAGAAAGCGCGAAGCGCGAACTTTAATTTTAACAAGTCGTGTGTATGAATGCAGAGGGGTTTAATTAAATGCATGTAACGACAGCTTGCCGCTGGGTTCAGAGTATCTTTTAATCGGGCACTCCCGACTAGAGCCATCTTACTTCTTTTTATTCTCGTTCACGAAGTGAAACTAGTATATTGGGTTTGTGCAATATCCGTTATGCTGACGGACGGTCTGTCCGTATGTATTGAAGCTAGAGACTTAAACGTTGGATATACACTCGTGTATACCCTCGTCTTATAAAGTGTTATGGTCTTAGGTATGCGCCCACTGGGGGCGTGGCAATGCGATTAAGTCTATATATCTCCATCACTTTTAAAGCTAGATGCATAAAATGTATACCGACAGATTGCTGATGACCTCCTCTAAAGATCGCATCCAAGCACTTTTAGGTACGCCCACTACCGCACCCACAATGTCCAAAACTCGATATGTGCACAACACCAATGATGCCAGTGCAACATTGCTAGCGGTATCTATTTTCGGTAATTATTTTTGTTTGGTTGTCACTGCTTACAGAGGCTGACTGCTGACAAAGGCTGACTGCTACACTATTTCAAATTGTTAGAATTTGCATGCGGTTGATTGCTAATTGATTTTGCACTTGTCGTACATGTAACTTGAGTGGAGTTTTGTCACAACGTAATCAACTAGTAGTGCAGTGGTGCAGTATAAAATGCATAACTAGTAGTGCAGTGGTGCAGTATAAAATTCAGCTAAAATTATTATTTATAATTGTTTGCATTCGCTGTCAAGTATATACATATATTTAATACTTAACATAAATTGAAATGTGGCATAACAGTTCCATAACAGTACTATAACATAAACAGATAATTTTAACATAAGTAGTGTTTATCATATGCACCAACCGCAGCTGTTTCTGTATGTACTTTTCGGCGCTAGCCACATACTTCTGTTATACTCGTTCAGTTTCAATCGGAATTTTATGTTTATTCTAATTGGATATGAAAGGTTATTCGATAACTGAACGTGCATTTCGTCAAAAACGAAATGGTTAGTGTCGATGATGACTAAAACGCTGTTAAGGTGACAGTTGTGATCGCGCAGAGGCAAACTTTTTTTTTGGTATTTTATACTTGTATACTTGTATATATTATTATTATTAATACACATAGTGCTAGGGTACATGTTTTAGTTGTTACTTTACTGTCAACGAGTTATCCGCTGTCGGTTATTCCCGACTACAACGTTCTCACTTGTTTATAATTTAGAGTTGTTCATATATTAAAGTGATTTTCCTTCGTTGCAAAATTTTGTATCAGAATCTTTATGACTCGAATAACATTTCGCCCCTAGATTGTTATCTAATGAGAGGTGTTTTTGTTTCATTCAGAATTTTGTGGTTAATCCCCCAAGTGGTTATTAATGAAATTTTGATTCCACCGCCAATAGACACCTTTCTGTAGCATACGGTAGCCAAAATTACTATTAAGCTTCTTGAACTGCATATTTTCAAGCTAAATTAACCATTTGCTGTTGCCACGGAGGTGGCTATTGAGTGCTTTTCTGAAATGGAACGGCAAATTTTAAACACTAATAAGATGGGGAAGACAAACTTGGTTAACCGTCTAGCGGACTAGAGATATGTGCTACAAGCGGAGTTAAATACAATTCTATGAGGACATATTTCACTTTATCAAGGCCAAGATAAGTGTGATGACAGGAGTCATATCTGGGGCACTGCACCATTTTCCGAATGGCAGGGATCTTAGTTAAATGTAGGAATGAAGAGGGAACTAAAAGCATCCAACAGCTCCTGTGCGAATGTCCTGGCCTTCTGGAAAAACGGACTATTCTGCCATGGACTGGCCAGCGTGTGAGACATGCCGCTGGAGGATCAACCTTATTCTTTCGAGTCGAAGGATCGGTGTCAGAGACTATTGAACTCTCAAGAAACCGAGGGTACTGATAAATAGTCCCATCCTTTACTTCTCCTACAACTCTATCATCACAACTAGCCGATAGGCTTTCGGGTTTGCTTGACCACCGAGTCGGGCGGACTTTAATAACCAATTTATATATTCACCTTAAAATTAAATAATTCATTTGAAGGTAGGATCACATTCCTCGTCAAAATAAAAATGGCGTCCGCTCGAAAATATTTAACTTTTACTTTCATTTTACATTGCAGAAATGAACACTGTGAATTTTGTCAGCTATAGAATCTGTATCTGATCTGGGGCCCACTGGGATGAGCTGGACGACGGAGAAAAGTTTGACCTCGTCTCCAGAGAAAGAATTTCTAGCGACGATGAGTGTAACTCCGTGGGCGAGCCGTGAGGGGGGCATTATAAATTCGCCTCCAGTAAGGCGAGGAGTGCGACTCCATCACAGAGACGTTTGGGGGGAAATATAACTTCGCCTCCAGTTTCACAGTCCGGGCCGAATTATCAGTTCTGCTGTGTCGAGTTCAGTCCGGTCGTATGTATAAATTCCGTCCCCCAAAAAAAGACATATCGTTGTTTCTACTACGGCAGCGTGAACGGTCGCGTCCAAAAATGTACGGACCTACGTCCAAATCAGATGCAAATAGTGTCAACATTTTCAGTAAACAGAGAGGGGACATAATAGCGTTTAAAATGAACGCGGGTTCTGCCAACTCGTTTTTATATAATATTTAGTATTTTCGTCGCTGTTAACTCAATTTTTATACTGTTAACGCATTCAAATAGAAAACAAGTAAGATAGCAAATGGTGACTGTTTCTAACCTCGGCCGCTATAGCGCTAGCGCCGGAAAGTGCATACAGAAACCGCTGCGGTTGGTGCATATGATTAACACTACTTATGTTAACATAAATGTTTTTATACCTTGAACCTATTGAAAATGGGTAAAAATGGTATAATGGTTTTGTGCAAATGTATGTAACAGACAGAAGGAAGTATCTCCGACCCCATAAAGTATATATATTCTTGATCAGGACGACAGCTGAATCGATTTAGCCATGTCCGTGTGTCTGTGCGTCCGCTGTCTGTATGAACGCAGCGATCTCGTAAACTACAAAAGCTAGAGACCTACACTTTTCGACTATATATTCTTCTAATCCATAAGCAGTACAAGTTTATCATTTTTTTTTATATCCTGCTCCGTTTCATTATTATTGATAAAAATCGATTTGTAGACTTGGATTTCTTGGCATATCTCGGAGACTATAAGAGCTAGAGCTATCACATTTGGGTTAATAAGTAATAATGTTATAAATTTTTCGGATTTTGGATACCTCCCCCATTCGCCCCCAATATCAAAAAAACGCAAATCAAAAACTACAGACTTGCGCTTTGGTTTGTAAATAGATTTGGGTCTTATTAAGCACTGAAAATTTTATAATGATCATACTCTTAGCTTAGAAGTTATTCAAGAATTCATTTTTTATAGTGAGGCCAAACGCAGCCGATGTATAAAGTGCGCAGCTTGCTGCTCGCGTTTGTGTGTATGTGTGTGACTTTGTGAAAATTTGTATGATTGTAAATGTTTAAATGTAAGTAACAGCTAGCCGCTGGGTTCAGGGTATCTCCCAGTCGGGCACTCCCGACTAGAGCCATCTTACTTGTTATACCCTGACCCATTGAAATTCGGTAAAGAGGCTATAATGGTTTTGTGCAAATGTATGTAACAGGCTGAGGGAGGCATCTCCGACCCCATAAAGTATATATATTCTTGATCAGCATCACGATTAAGTCGATTAAGACTCTTCAGATTCGTATATACCATACGTAAATCAAATTTATTTCAAATGATCCATAACTTGTCCCGTTTTCTTATCATCAGTGTTTAGGCATATCTCAGTGTCAGGGCATATCTCAAAAACTAAAGGAACTGGAGTCACCAAATTTTGTTTAGTATGTTCCCCCACATCAAAAAAACTAACAAAATCGCAAATCAAATCCTACACACTTGTGCTTTGATTAGAAGTTATTTAAGAATAACCTCTTCATATTGGGGGCCAAGCGCAACTGCATGAGCATATATCAGAAACTATAAGCGCCGAAGCTACCGAATTTGGTTCAGGCTGCTATATAAATGTACTATAGTACAATAAGAATGCATTTAAACCAATTTCAAATTTCCAAATACAATCATACAATTATTCACAAAGTCACACACACATATATACACAAACGCGAGCAGCAAGCTGCGCACTTTATACATCGGCTGCGCTTGGCCTCACTATACAAAATAAATTCTTGAATAACTTCTAAACTAAGAGTATGATCGTAATAAAATTTTCAGTGCTTAATAAGATCCAAATCTATTTATAAACCAAAGCGCAAGTCTGTAGTTTTTGATTTGCGTTTTTTTTTATATTGGGGGCGAATGGGGGAGGTATCCAAAATCCGAAAAATTCATAACATTATTACTTATTAACCCAAATGTGATAGCTCTAGCTCTTATAGTCTCCGAGATATGCCAAGAAATCCAAGTTTTCAAATCGATTTTTATCGATAATAATGAAACGGAGCAGGATATAAAAAAAAATGATAAACTTGTACTGCTTATGGATTAGAAGAATATATAGTCGAAAAGTGTAGGTCTCTAGCTTTTGTAGTTTACGAGATCGCTGCGTTCATACAGACAGCGGACGCACAGACACACGGACATGGCTAAATCGATTCAGCTGTCGTCCTGATCAAGAATATATATACTTTATGGGGTCGGAGATACTTCCTTCTGTCTGTTACATACATTTGCACAAAACCATTATACCATTTTTACCCATTTTCAATAGGTTCAAGGTATAAAAACATTTATGTTAACATAAGTAGTGTTAATCATATGCACCAACCGCAGCGGTTTCTGTATGCACTTTCCGGCGCTAGCGCTATAGCGGCCGAGGTTAGAAACAGTCACCATTTGCTATCTTACTTGTTTTCTATTTGAATGCGTTAACAGTATAAAAATTGAGTTAACAGCGACGAAAATACTAAATATTATATAAAAACGAGTTGGCAGAACCCGCGTTCATTTTGAACGCTATTATGTCCCCTCTCTGTTTACTGAAAATGTTGACACTATTTGCATCTGATTTGGACGTAGGTCCGTACAATTTTGGACGCGACCGTTCACGCTGCCGTAGTAGAAACAGGCGATATGTCTTTTTTTGGGGGACGGAATTTATACATACGACCGGACTGAACTCGACTCAGCAGAACTGATAATTCGGCCCGGACTGTGAAACTGGAGGCGAAGTTATATTTCCCCCCAAACGTCTCTGTGATGGAGTCGCCCTCCTCGCCTAACTGGAGGCGAATTTATAATGCCTCCCTCCCGGCTCGCCCACGGAGTTACTTTCATCGTCGCTAGATATTCTTTCTCTGGAGACGAGGTCAAACTTTTCTCCCTCACACGTCTCACCGACGGAGTTACACTCCTCGATACTACTTCTTCAAGCTGTCGACGGATTTAAACTTCTCGAATAAATCTTTCTCACCGACGGAGTTATACCTCTTATCACTATGTTACGTAGGGCAGACTCCCCGACCCGGCGAATCCAACTAACCGCTGAACATCAGCGTGGACGATGGTTCGACACATCCACCGAGTACAAGTATCTGGTCACGCCGCTCCCATCACCGGCGCCGTCAAGCTCATTTCAGTGGGCCCCAGATCAGATACAGATTCTATAGCTAACAAAATTCACAGTGTTCATTTCTGCAAGGTGAAATGAAAGTAAAAGTTAAATATTTTCGAGCGGACGCCATTTTTATTTTGACGAGGAATGTGATCCTCCCTTCAAATGAATTATTTAATTTTAAGATGAATATATAAATTGGTTATTAAAGTCCGCCCGACTCGGTGGTCAAGCAAACCCGAATGCATATCGGCTAGTTGTGATGATGGAGTTGTAGGAGGACTAAAGGATGGGACTATTTATCAGTACCCTCGGTTTCTTGAGTCTCTGACACCAATCCTACGACTCGAATGAATAAGGTTGATCCTCTAGCGGCATGTCTCACACGCTGGCCAGTCCATGGCAGAATAGTCCGTTTTTCCAGAAGGCCAGGACATTCGCACAGGAGCTGTTGGATGCTTTTAGTTCCCTCTTCATTCCTACATTCAACTAATATCCCTGCCATTCGGAAAATGGTGCAGTGCCCCAGATATGACTCCTGTCATCACACTTATCTTGGCCTTGATAAAGTGAAATATGTCCTCATGGAATTGTATTTAACTCCGCTTGTAGCACATATCTCTAGTCCGCTAGACGGTTAACCAAGTTTGTCTTCCACATCTTATTAGTGTTTAATATTTGCCGTTCCATTTCAGAAAAGCACTCAATAGCCACCTCCGTGGCAACAGCAAATGGTTAATTTAGCTTGAAAAGATGCAGTTCCCGAAGCGAAATGTTATTCGAGTCATAAAGATTCTGATACAAAATTTTGCAACGAAGGAAAATCACTTTGCAATTATATGATATTATATATATGAACAATTCTAAATTATAAACAAGTGAGAACTTTGTAGTCGGAAATAACCGACAGCGGTTAACTCGTTGACAGTAAAGTAACAACTAAAACATGTACCCTAGCACTATGTGTATTAATAATAATAATAGTATACAAGTATAAAATACGAAAAAAAAAGGTTGGCCTCTGCGCGATCACAACTGTCACCTTAACAGCGTTTTAGTCATCATCGACACTAACCATTTCGTTTTTGACGAAATGCACGTTCAGTTATCTAATAACCTTACCTATCCAATTAGAATAAACACAAAATTCCGATTGAAACTGAACGAGTATAACAGAAAAATGTGGCTAGCGCCGAAAAGTACATACAGAAACAGCTGCGGTTGGTGCATATGATAAACACTACTTATGTTAAAATTATCTGTTTATGTTATAGTACTGTTATGGAACTGTTATGCCACATTTCAATTTATGTTAAGTATTAAATATATGTATATACTTGACATAGAATGCAAACTATTAAAAATAATAATTTTAGCTGCATTTTATACTGCACCACTGCACTACTAGTTGATCACGTTGTGACAAAACTCAACTCAAGTTACATGTACGACAAGTGCAAAATTAATCAGCAATCAACCGTATGCAAATTCTAACAATTTGAAATAGTGTAGCAGTCAGCCTTTGTCAGCAGTCAGCCTCTGTAACCAGTGACAACCAAACAAAAATAATTATCGAAAATAGATAGCGCTAGCAATGTTGCACTGGCATCATTGGTGTTGTGCACATATCGAGTTTTGGACATTGTGGGTGCGGTAGTGGGCGTACCTAAAAGTGCTTGGATGCGATCTTTAGAGGAGGTCATCAGCAATCTGTCGGTAAACATTTATTTATTTATTTATTTATGCATCTAGCTTTAAAATTGATGGAGATATATAGATTTAATCGCATTGCCACGCCCCCAGTTGGCGCATACCTAAGACCGTAACACTTTAGCAGACGAGGGTATACACGAGTGTATATCCAAAGTTTAAGTCTCTAGCTTCAATACATACGGACAGACGGACCGTCCGTCAGCATAACGGATATTGCACAAACCCAGTATACTAGTTTCACTTCGTGAACGAGAATAAAAAGAAGTAAGATGGCTCTAGTCGGGAGTGCCCGATTAAAAGATATCCTGAACCCAGCGGTACGCTGTCGTTACATGCATTTAATTAAACCCCTCGGCATTCATACACACGACTTCACTTAGTAAAATAAAATAAAAATAAATAATTAAAATTAAAGTTCGCGCTTCGCGCTTGCTTTCAATATTTACAGGCAATCTTGAGTATGCCGTAGTTGTGAAATTTCCAGCAAAATTTTCACAACATAGGAAACTATATCTTAAAAATATTGGTTGCAGTTGATCTGCGAAAGCTTTTTGAGATTGTGCATACCAAATACCAATTTTTCCCCATTTTGTTGCTCCAGAATATTTTAAATCGCCGAAGTCCCAGCCTTAAGTTGCACTTAGACCAATAAGTGTGTAAGGCTTAAAAAAATAAATAAAAAATAAAAAAATTTAAATAAACAGTACAAAACTACGTTGACACAGCGAGATTCGAACTAGTGTCTGAAAGCCCGCTAGGCAATACTCTACCACCGAGTTAATTCATTATTCTTATTTTGTTTGTCAAAATCTGAGCTAAGAATATAACACACATGCACAAACAATCGCATTAGAATTCGAAAAAAGGCTCACGCTTATGAATATGCATATGTGTGCACACTCATGCAGAAAACGTTTGCGCTTGGCGCTTGCCACATGGCTTGCCAATATACAAATACCTTTTCTTTCTTAAATTCCGTGTTTCTGAACCGAATTGAATGAAATTTGCTTTATTGCATTCTTATTGAACTACATTACATTTATATTTTGACGAGCATTGTAAGTCGTAAGAATTGTGGCTATAAATGCAATAACAAATGTTTTTTCTGTTAATGGGGGAAGATGGGGGGAGGTATCCAAAATCCGAAAGGTACACAATCTGCGTTTCCTTTACGAGAACATATTAAACCAAATTTGGCGCTGGCTCTTATAGTTTCTGAGATATGCTCAAAAAACCTGATAAAAAGATCAATATCGACAGTAAGAAATTGGGTGGGTTATCGATAATCTAAAAAACCCTTGATCTGCGTTTACTCGGACTTAAAAACCCAAACTTTAACCCCTTTATCTTGCAGCACTTGCTGCCTTGCATTGGATTGTCAAATTTGTCAAATTTTACCACACGTTTTCCTTAATAACTACTACGTTGCTTAACCGATTTTGATTAATCTTATTGCAATAGATTCTCCAAGTGCTACAGTATATATATGAATATTCCTTCGAATTAAATTTTGTGTCTCTAGGTCTAATAATCTACGAAATAAGCTTAGCAAATTAGAGAATGTAGTAAATTTTTACCGATCTTAGAAAAACGGTGTGTGTTATCGTTAATTTGAAATTAACTTGATCCGCGCGTGCCATGGACGAGTCTATGGCCGAAAAGTTGTAATCTCTAGCTCTTATAGATTCTGTGACGATTGCGACGCTTCGACGTGAGTCTATTGGGACGACCTCAATTAAAACCGGCGGGACAAATTCTATCTTGCGACAACAAGCCGTGACTCGGGATATGGAAAATTCTCTAATTGTGTGTTGGGAGTGAACATAACCTCTTGGATAGCACCGGCTCACAGTAGCTAAGGCGGAGCATAATTTTTTTTTTTTTTTGAAAATGGGTAAATTGTGTGTAATGGTTTTGTGCAAATGTATGTAACAGGTAGAAGGAAGCCTCTCCGACCCCATAAAGAATATATATTCTTGATCAGCACGACGAACTGAGTTGAATAAGCCATGTCCGTCTGTCCGTCCGCCCGACTGTCCGTCTTTCCGTCCGTCCGTCAGTATGAATGCAGCGATCTCGGACACTACAAAAGCTATTAACCTAAACTAACCGACTATAGATTCTCCTAATCCATACGCAGTACAAGTATATCATTTTAAGACTTGGTTTTCTTGGCGTATCTTGGAGACTATAAGAGCTAGAGCCAATTAGTTTAGTTTATTATGTGTTCTTAAAGGATACGCAGATTATAAATATATCGGATTTTGTATACCTCCCCCATTCGCCTCACATATAAAGAAAAAAAATGCAAAAAAAATACTACTACAAATACTTGCTCTATGTTTATTTTCCATAGTGGGGCCAAGCGCAGCCGATGTGTAAAGTGCGCAGCTTGTTGTGTGTATGTGTGTATGAATGCAAAGAGCTTTAGACGTATGTAACGACAGCTCGCCGCTGGGTTCAGGGTATCTCCTAGTCGGGGACGCACAACTAGAGCCATCTTACTTGTTTTTATTCCTTTTTTTTAAATTTTATTTTACCAAGTGCGGCTGTGGTGTCGAGAGTATGAATGCAGAGAGTTTTAATAACCTGCAAGCAACGACAGCTCGCCGCTGTGTTCAGGGTATCTAATAGTCGGGCACTTCCGACTAGACCCATCACACTTGTTTATTTTATAATATTGTCTTTCTATACACATTCCCACACTGGGCCCTGGATGGCAGAGCAATTCTTCTAAGCGCAAAATTGTCATTAAAACTTAGTAACGCACTACTTAATAATTACATAATACCAAAAAATTGTTTTTAATTATTTTATTTTCTTTTTTTCTTTTGATAATAAGATAAATTAATTTATTTACAAAACTAGAAATGCCAACGCTTTCGGCCAGTAGTACTCTTGCATCTATCTCATAGTAGTAGAAATGCAAAAGAAATATTGCATACTTTCGGGAACTGTCGAAAATCGTAGTATTTAAGCAAAACGACATTATAAAAAGGGTTTAATGGTTTTGTGCAAATGTAAGTAACAGGCAGAAGAAGGCATCTCCGACCCCATAAAGAATATATATTCTTGATCAGAATCAACAGCCGAGTCGATCTAGCCATGTGCGTCTGTCTGTCCGTCTGTCCGGCGGTCCGTCCGTCTGTATGAACGCGTCGATCTCGGAAACTATAAGTGCTAGAGACTTGAACTTTTCGGCTGTAGACTTGTCCATGGCACGCGCAAATCAAGTTTATTTCAAGTTATCGATAACTCACAACGTTTTCCTAAAATCGATAAAAATCTACAACAACCTCTAATTTTTTATGCTGGTTTCGTAGATTATGACACCTAGAGACACAAAATTTGGTTCGATCGAATATTGATATATGTTTACTATAGCACTAGAAGAATCTATTGCATTAAGATTCATCAAAACTGGTTAAGAAACACAGAAGTTATTAAAGAAAACGTGTGGTAACATTTGACAAATTTTGGTTTAATGTGCTCTCGTAAAGGAAACGCAGATTATGTACCTTTCGGATTTTGGATACCTCCCCCCATCTTCCCCCATCAACAGAAAAAACATTTGTAATTGCAAGTACAGACACAATTCGTACAACTTAGACTGCTCGTCAACATATAAATGTAATGTAGTACAATAAGAATGCATTTAATTTTATCAAAATCGGTTAAGAAACACAGAAGTTATTAAAGAAAATGTATTTGTATATTGATCAAACCAAGTGGTGGCAAGCGCCAAGCGCAGACGTTTTCTACATGCGTGTGCATACATGCATACATACATATGTATATATAAATTAAATATTTATTAATCATTTATTAATCACTAGGTCGTTCGGACCAGTGAGTGAGTTGAATTATTAGTTATATTGGGCCGATGCGCCGCAATAAAAAACCGAAAAAAAACTAAACTAAACTAATCAGATATTTAGTCTCGTTGATTAGAGCCCACTTATTGAACGTGATAAGATTTGTTCCGTGAATCCTAGTTTCAGTACCGTTGTCAACGCAAACCTTTGCAGGCCGATCATTGATGATCAGAATTCCGTCATCGACCCAGTGATCGGGTCCAGATGACTCGGCTGCATTTGACAGTTTGCCGAACCACCAGCATGAAGCTCTCTGGCACAAGAGCTATTCGGTGATAGTTGACAAAAGGTTCCTCCCGGCGTCGAAGTACAATTTTTAAGAGAGAGTACTTGATCTCCACATTCAGCTATAATGTTGTCGTCGATTTATAGTACAGCATTCTCATGAGCGACTGGATACAACGTCACCTTTCTGCAAGCCATTTTGATTTTTGGAAACTTAATGATAAAGTGAAGGGCGTTAATAGATTGTAACACTTTAACGGACACAACGGACGTAAGGTCAGCTATTGGGGTACCTGTGGATTCATCTAGCCAAACAGATTTCAAATCCTAATATATTGGGCTTATGATATTAATCTTTGCAAGGGTCACCTTCATCATCAGGTGTTCCTGCAACTATTTTGAGGGCTGTGCCCAAGAAATCCAAACTCCTTGCTACCCTGTGGTGCACTCCAAGAGCTTCTACCATATCCCTGAGATGGGCAGCATCCACGTTTAGAAGCTTCTTCATGTGCGACTGCGGAAACATTTCACACAGCCCCATTGTTTCCTTCAACATTCTCTCATATTCAGAGATGTTTGCGGTGTGCCTGACGAAGCTGAATTCTTCCCATACCAGAACTTCGCCCTCAACAATGGGGATATATTTGGCGTGTGAGTAATCGGTCACTCGCGCCGCAGCACCCACGAGAAAACGTGAGGCTCATCTGCGGGCACACGGATGGCATCAACAGGTCTCTTGTTGATAATTGAATGTTTTGTCTTGTTATACTCAACCATAGCCATCATTATGATTTCGACTGAGTCATTAATGTTGCTGTCCAGCTCGGCCGGAGTGCTATGGAAGCGCTCGACTTGGTCATAGGAGGTGCATTATCAATATGGACTCCGAAGTTGTTTAACAACAGGGTCTTTATTGTCAGTGATGTTAGTGAAGGTTGGTTGTCGCAATACATTGTCTTGGCTCGCGGAAAGAAATTCATGAGCTGCAGCAGCTCGACTGAATTGGTTATATGACTGCAAATTTAGAAAACTTGTCAACACATGTCAAAAAAAACTTTTTGTCTGTGGAAAAAAAAGCAATATGCAGAAGTTCCCCAGGAGTCTCGGGAATCAGCGTCTCCCCTAGCTCCTGTTTTCTCGGGTGTCTATCGTTTTTGGCCGTTGAACGGATTCTACAATTTTCCGCAATTTCTTTAGCTATTTTTGCCATTTTTGGTAAATAGTACTCCGAGAGGACTTGCTTAACATTTTCTTGAGCTGCTCTGTGCGCTCTATTATGTTCGGCAATGAGAATTTCCCTCCTCTCGTCTACATTGAAAATGTCTGCAACTCGATTTTTGCAGTGCCAAAACTTTGTGTCTGAAAACATGCGCAGTAAGCCATCTTGCACTTGTGCTAGTGTGTGCAGATCGCAATAAAGGGCATTCACCGCCTTTGGATTAATTAAGTCACGGAGTTCATAAAGAAGGGCTGCGCCATCAGTGAAGTTCACTTCATGACGTCTTTTGTCTCCGAAAAGAATGAAGTTGCGCATCGCGGCGACGCGTGCCTCTTCAATGACGATTTGGTTTTGGAAACAATTGAGCGGCTTTTCAGTCGACTCAATTGTGTGGGTCAATGACAGCTCGCTGTGGACTTTGGCTGCGCAGGAATCGGCATTTAGTTCGTCCAGGGCGTTGAGCTGCTGTCGCGATAGCGCATCAGCAACTAAATTTTCCTTGCCTGGCTTATAAAATATTCGTGCATTCATTTCCTCATTGCGCGCTTTCTATCTTTTAATTTTGGCGTTCGGGTTTTACTCCGAAACGGCAAAAGTAAACGGCTGGTGGTCCCTGAAAATGTTTGTCTTTTTCACCATATAGGTAGTGACTTAGCTTGCTAAGGGCCCAAACTATAGCCAATAGTTCCCGCTCGTTGACGGCGTAGTTCACCTCTGGGGGCCTCAATGTTCTGGAAATCATTGAGATGGGACGACCATCCTGGGAAAGCACTGCCCCTATGCCGTAGGCTCAAGCGTCTGTCGTTAGATCAAACGGCTTCTTATAGTCAGGGTATTAGAGCATGACGTTTTCTGAGGACAAAATGTTGCGCAGCTTTTGAAAAGCGTGACGCTGAAGATCGGAGAATTCTACCGGGATGTTTCGCAATCTATGCTTACTAACTGACCCATTCTCACCCTTTAGGACGTCAGAAATGGGCTTTTGCTATTGAAGCAAAATCTTCGATGAAACACCTATCGTAACTGGCCAGACTAAGAAATGATCTGACTTCGAATACATTCTTTGGTTCTGGGAACTCTTGAATTGCTCTGACCTTTTCCGGGTCCGTTGTAGCTCCATTGCTGGTTACCACAAAACCAAGAAAACCTACGCTTTCCTTAAAAAAACGCGATTTTTCCTTGGAGACTCTCATATTTGCCTCGTACAGGTTCTTTAAGACCCACTTCACATGTTTGACATGGGAATCTTCATCTTTCGAGAAAGCTATGACATCATCGACATAGACATAGCAGTTCTTTGGAAGATGCTGGCTGCATTCATCAACCCGAAGGGAAGTCGACAAAATTCGTACTTTCCCCCGTTAACTGCGAACGCTGTTTTCTCACGGTCTCGCTCTGCTAGCGTGATCTGGTGATAGGCGGACAAGATTCCCAAGCATCATTGGAATGATAGGCATGGGGTATCTGTCCGCAATGGTTTTCTCATTGAGTTTTCGGAAATCCATTACAAGACGCATGTTCTTGTTATGATACCGTTTTTTAGAAGACTTCGTATTTCTTTGTTAACAAATTCTACTGCTCCCATAGGAAAGGGATATAATCGGACATAAACTGGTTGTTCGTCAGTGGTCGCCTGATGGTGGCCACCACTAACGTATTGTAGGGAAGTGCTTCTTCCGGATCCGCAAAGGCTTTGTGTCTACTTTTGAGCATCTTAAGAAATGCGTTTTTTACTTCATCGGGCGCATCTGCGCAATCAACATTTGTACTGCTTGCGTGAGTAGGTCAAGCCCTATGATTCCATCAAATGTCGACAAATCAGGGAGCAAAAAGAATGTGGCCTTTTGGCCGAACTGAGATACGAGGCACTTATGTGTGATCGTAGAGGTGTCGTGAATCGAGTGAGTGGAGAAAGAAGAATTTACTGGGCGCACTCCTTTTAGACTCTTATGTGGTCTAATGTAGTTTTTGGAAGCGCCCGTGTCGATGAGGAATCTCATCTGGCTCTCTGCTACTCTTCGACAAATGTAGGGCGTAGTCATAGTCGCTACCATTGTCGTCGGCGATTTGCCGTTCCGCTGTTGCAGCAGTGTTAGCATAAGCCCCTGGGTCTTGATCCGGCTCGTGAGCTATGTGATTGACCCTTTGCCTTCTCTGTCCGCTTGAACGTCCAGACGTGGCTTGTCTTTTATAGGCTTGAGGAGCGCTAGAGTTGACGTGCGCTGGTGCCTGTGATGGCTGTAGGATCTTTGACAAGGAAGGATCGACGTCCATTGGTTCCTGCGACCCGCCACCTTTGTGCCACCTACCGCTCTGCTGGTCAGAATGATTCTGCGGCTTCTGTTGTTTAGTGAAGTGAGGATTTTTGGAGCGGCGCACTTGACGACATAACCACTATCTGCAAAGGGAAATTTGAGCACACCTTATATTGACAGGATTGCTCTAGGACTGCGGGTAAATCTATAGTGGTGCAGGTCTGTAGGACTGAACATAAATCCAACTAAAACGACAATTGTGGCCTTCACAAATCGGTACAAGCTTAACTCACTTGGACCAATCAGAATTGGGGATGTGACAATACTACCATCCAAGGATGTCAAGTAGCAAGTATCTAGATCGAAGACTGAAATGGAAGTCTCACACCGAACAAGTTATCAAAACGGCCACTCTCGCTCCGATGAGCTGTAAGCCCTTTCTGGTAAAATGTGGGGTTTATCTTTAAAAATTTTAATGTGGATGTATGTAGCAATGGTTCGACCCATTTTTAGCTACGGCGCTGCGGTGTGGCCGGATCGCACAGAACTGCGATGCGCAACTGTCCGTCAACAGCTAAAGATGGTGCAGGAGCCCATTACCACGAATCGCTAGGGAAATTTGCAAGCATTTTCCAGGCAGAGATACATGACATAGAGAGGTGTGCCTCTTTCAACCTTGAGCGAGGGTACACCCACAAAGACATAAAAATTTTCTCGGCCAGCCAAGCAGCAATAAAAGCGCTAGCTGCTTATAAGGTGGTATCTGAGCTTGTCTGGCAATGCCTAGGGCCCCTGAACAAGCTAGGCGAGACCAACAGGGTGACCATCTACTTGGTTCCAGGCCACGCTGGGATTCCAGGGAGCGAGGTAGTAGATGAACTAGCCAGAATGGGGGCGAACTCCCGCTTATGGGGCCCAGAACCTTTTTGTGGAAAAGGAACAAGCATACTGAAGCAAAGTATTCGTTCAGAGGCACGACGTAATTGCTAAAGATACTGGCAAACGTCACAGGGTGCTAGACAAAGTAAGAAACTGTTAGGCAGTTATGACAAGACACGAACCGATAAATGTCTTAATATGAGCAAAAACTCACTTCGCATTATCACGGGCTTTCTGACAGGACACAGCAGGCTACGCAAACACCTACACAAGCTAAGGAATGTGGAGGATGGCACTTGTAGACTTTGTCTAGAGGGTGACGAAACTTTAGAACATATCCTAGAGGACTGTCCAGAAGTATTCATGTCAAGACTGTCTCAGCTGGGGGGCGAGACTCTTAGCACAAGAGAAATTAGATCTCTTAAGCCAGGGAAAGTCATTGCATTTTTGCAAGAGTTAGGACTGCATTAGGAGTTATAATTCACTAGTGAGAGGCACAATACACCCACTTACACATCGGCTGCTTTTGGTCCCACTTTAGAAAATTATTTCTTGAATAACTTCTAAACTAAAAGTATGATCCAAATCTATATACAAACCAAAGCGCAAGTCTGTTGAATTTGATATGTGATTTTTTTTATTTTTTTGATATGGGGGGCGAATGGGGTGTATCCAAAATCCGAAATATTCATATTCTGCGTGTCCTTTACGAGCACATATTAAACCAAATTTAGTGGCGCTAGCTTTTATAGTCTCCGGGATATCCCAAGAAAACCAAGTCTTTAAAACGATTTTTATCGATAATAATGAAAAAAATGATAAACTTATTCTGCGTTTGGTTTAGTATAATCTGAAATGGAAAAGTTTAGGTCTCTAGCTTTTGGAGTTTCAGAGATCGCTGCGGACAGACAGATGGACATGGCTTAATCGACTTAACTTTTCGTCTTGATCAGGAATACATCTACTTTATGGGCTCGGAGATGCTTCCTTCTGTCTGTTACATACATTTGTACAAAACCATTATACCCTTTTTAGAGTATAATTAATGATCGCGCTTGCTATTAATATTTGCAGACAAATTTAAATTTGAAATTTCTCGCAAAATTTTCATAAAATATGAAATTACACCTTTCAAATGTTGGTTGCAGTTGATGTGCGAAAGCTTTTTGAGAGTGTGCATTCCAAATACCAATTTTTCCCCATTTTGTTGATTTAGAATATTTCAAATCGTCGATGTCCCAGCATTAATTTGTTCAGTGAGAAAAAATACAAAATAAACAGTAGGAAATCTCCGTTGACACAGCGATATTCGAACTTGTGTCTGATAGCGCGCCAGGCAACACCTCTACCACCGAGCTACATCAGCACTTTAATTGCCTCTGTCAAAATCAGAGCTTAGAAACACACATGCACAAACAATCACTTTGGAATTCGAAAAAGAGCTCACTTATATGAATGTGCATATACATTGTATGTATGTATGTGTGCACACGCATGCTGAAAACGTCTGCGCTTGGCGCTTGCTACTACGAGGTTTGCCAATATACAACTGAACCTAATTTGATGTCTCTGGCTCCTATAGTCTCTGAGATATGCTCAAGCAGCTGAAAAGTTCATTTTTAATTAACTTCTAAACTAAGAAAATCATCGTTATGAAATTTTCAGGACGTGACAAGAGCATCGAATTCTGTGTACAAACTTAGTTTGTAGTACTTGATTTGCTATTTGATTTATTTTTATTTTTATATGGAGTGCGAAAGGGGGAGGTATCCAAAATCCGAAAAATTCATAATCTGAGTATGCTTTACGAGTTCGCTCAAAGTTGAGCTGTTGGAGGAAAGCCAGTTCCCACGGGCGCACCTCATCCGAGGTTACTTTGCCAATAGCCTGGAGCTGCCCAACGAGACGGTTCTGGCGCACATAGGTGCCAGGTGCAAGGCTGGTCGTGGTCATCTAGCAGAGGCGCTGGTCTCGCCAGGGGAGCGATACGCGGCCGGACCTCCAGCAGCAGCAGCGACTGGCAGCTAGCAAGGCGCAAAGTACAATGTGGTCCAAAGCGTCCAAACTACCGAAGGCAATAGCGGTTGCCTTATCCAACACTCCGCGAAGGAGAAATTAGCACATTAAAGGTGCTTCAGGCGAACATGCACCACGCTAGAGGACCGTTGACCACCATGTGCAGGATTTTCGCAAAAAATCAACCTGGCTCTCCTCCAAGAACCATGGATGATTGGTGGCCTGTTCCGAGGATTAAGTTGAGGCTCATGTAAGTTGTTATATGACCGATTGGATGGAGCGCATCGCGCAGCTATCCTTCTGGATAAAAACGTAAGGCACTTCCCTCTAACAAACTTTATCTCCAGGGACCTAGTTTCGTCAACCATTGAGGTGGCTACTGCAAAAGGAGCGAAGAAAAGTTTGGTGGCGTCTGCATATTTCCCTGGCGACACCGACGATGCATCGCCGACGGAGGCTCAGCGGCTCGTCGACTTTTGCCGAAGGACGAACAAACAGCAGGTCATTGGCTGTGACGTCAACGCCCATGACACTATCTGGGGTAGTAGGGAACTTTTCTTCGGAGCGAAATTTAGGACTCTTATTTCAGACCGTAGCGAATGGGATGATGGCTACAGTGGCTCACAGACGGATCAAAACTAATCAAGGGGTTGGTGCGGGAATCAATTTGTACCTGATCCAGTGTTTTTCAGTCTGGGATCCACGTCATTGAGTCCTGCTTTAGACAAATCAAAGCAGCCATTCAAGCTCTTTCCTCATGGTTGCGGATTGCTGGAATTGTCTCCAACAACTCTCACATAGAAACCGGGTAACACTTTGTTGGGTCCCAGAGCATTCGGGAATTTCCGGCATCGAAGTTGCCCTACTGGTCAACGAGACCTGGGTCACGACGAGCTAAAGAAATGGTCAGCCCACATATAGGTAGAAGGACCAAAAATATCTTTCAAGGGCGGAACTACGGCTCTTGGTGTCCTATCTCACGGGTCACCACACAGCCATTGCCCAGCCATGATTTGGAGTAGGAGAAAGTATCTATGCAGATAATTTGTTATTCCAGCACAGATCAGAAATTCCTCGACAAGGGATCTGCTCTCCTTCATAAGGGAGGCAGAGCATCTCGTGTCCCCATAGGGAGCCCCAAGGCACAAAATACCGCCCTTCGGTTGCTGTGCCACTAAAATCTCTGTTGTGAGACTCCCTTACCAATAATAATAATAATAATCCTTTACGAAAACAATTAAACCAAATTTAATGAAAATTAGTTACGGAATTCAAAAATTAGGGGTCGGAACTATGTGCTCTGGTTTATTATTAGCCAAGTTATATGGGATCGACTTTTGATCATGGTTGTGGGATATATTAATAAATATCAAAACTAAATTCATTTTAAAGTAAAGGGTGCCAAAACATCTAGTAAGGCTGGGTCCAAACGAGCGAAAGAGGTCATGAAAGCGAAGGCCCAATATAAGGCTGCTCTGAAGATCAGTGCTCGGCTCAACAGCAGCGGCGACCTCACTACCGAGGAGAGGAGCAAGCGGCTGTGGGCCGACAAAAAGCTCAAGGAGTGCCGGCAACATTTTGCGACGAAGACCGCCACACAGTCAACGTCGGAAAATACTCAAATAAGATTGAGGAGCAACTAGCCGCCTAACGCCAGCGTTATCTCTAGCGAGATCACAAAGGTGGCCTCGCCAAGCTAAGAATCCGAGTCAGTGATGTGGCCAAACGACACTTACTTTTCCCGCGGGTTGTCCCAAAGGAGCAAGCACTATTACTCTTAAGGTGGCAGAATCCGGACGTGACTACCACTGAATCGCAGGTAATCCATGTCGCTAAGTCCGAGCAAGGGGCGATGGACGAGGATTGTAACACGACGACATGGTGGGCGAGCCATCCGAGCTGGTGGAATCAATCAGCCATACTGCTAAAGACCCAACTTAACTTGGATAAAATCAAGCTAGCGTCGGCGGAGCTCCATCTAGCCCTGGATCATGGGCCCGACTATGTGGCTCTAGTTCATGAACCTTGGTTGGCAGCGTGTAACAAGGTCTCCGGACTAAAGTCACCTAATTACGATGTGTTTCACATGATGACACTACGAAGGACTAGTACAGCCATCCTTGTGACGAAGGGAATCTACATATGCTTATTTAATGTCAAATTACAGCTCAGATTATGCCACGGTCGTGGCGCTCATTGCATCCTGCTACATGGCAAACGACAGGGAAGCGCCCCGACGAACTTAAGAGACTTGTCGAAGAGACAACTCTAAAGAGGCAGCCCCTTATTGTCGGAACGGACTCCAATGCACACACAGTGTGGGGCAGTCCGGACATCAATGATAGAGGTAAGTCACTGCTAACTTTCATAGTACAATCATGCTTAAGAATATCATATGTTGATGAAAAGCCTACCTTCGTAGGACCAACATCATCAAACATTCTAGAGAGAACAGTTTCAGCAGGGATAAGTATACAAGTGGCGGAATGGAGGGTTCAATTTAATGTTGAATTCGTTTACACTCCTCTCCAAATTATATTCAGAAATGCCCATAACACAAGCTGAGAGAAATTCTGCAGAATAATTGAGAGAAGAGTACACACAGTACCAACAATCACATCAAGGGAAGATATAGAGCAACACCTAAGCTAAGCATATCACGCATCATGCAGCCCTTCAAGAACTAAAAGGAGCACCAAGCCCTGGACTCAACAGCTCAAAACACAAAGTGTAACGGTCGCATACAAAACCCAATTTAGGTTATTGAAATTTTTCTTGCCTTAATTTTAAATTTGGTATTTTTCGCGCCCTACGATGTTAGCAAAGTAATAAACCTCAATCGATCTACACTTATTGCAACTAAGCGTAAGATTGACATTTACTCTGTGAGATAAGTGACAGTTAACTACAAGAGTATAAGAAGGGTTGCCTCGTCTCCATCTATCTTTTCCTGTGAGCAGCGAAACGGATTGGACGTACTTCAAAAATTTACTTTTACTGGTATGTTTTAATCCCATTAGAATATTGGCGTTTGCCAAACAAATTTAATGAGTTTCGTCGTCTCCCATGTGGTTTGTAATTCTGTATGCGAGATGAGCAAATGGGACAATTAAAATCACCATCACTGCTTGCATAGACGGCTCCAGCCCAGGTTTTGCGCAAAAAAGTTGCTGATTCCATCTGCCTCTGATCGCCGTCCGAGAACAGAGAGAATTTAAGAGCTGACTGTCGCAGTGAGAGCGACCCCCTCAGTGAGCCCTAAAGACAATTTTTTTAACTGTCTAAACCAAACGTAATAGTTACCCACGTCTACAAGTGCGAAATCACCCGAATCCAGGTTAAAGAAAAAAAAAGAAAGGAAGGAAAGAAAAGAAATGGAAAAAAAATTAAAAAATAATTATTAATATGTATATAGGTATATAGTTAAAGATAATATTTGAATATAAATTAAGAAATTGTCAAGCTGTAAGAGCTTACACTAAGTGCATCGATCAAAGCAGTGCGTTATCCAAATTCATTTGTTGGGTTGTTTAAAATAGATAAAATGGAATAATTTTTGTTGATCGTGTAAAACGCTCCCCTATATAGCGTTAGAGCATATCCACGATCATCTCGTAAGTAGCCAAAACACGTCCATGACAAAGTGACAGTGATTGAAAATTATAATTAATGGTATCCAAAAGTCATCAGTTCTCACATACACAAAATAAATAAACTACTTAATTAATAAAAAAAAAATAATAATAATATTAAAATAAGTAACTAAAATTACTAGTGCACATAAACCCTCTCACAAATCAAGATACTCATCTTTACCCTACAATAATACATCGTGAAGGCCTTCA
Organism: Drosophila colorata; assembly: GCA_035041545.1. Classification (NCBI taxonomy): domain Eukaryota; kingdom Metazoa; phylum Arthropoda; class Insecta; order Diptera; family Drosophilidae; genus Drosophila; species Drosophila colorata. The sequence goes on along the minus strand of JAWNLD010000537.1, from coordinate 19,858 downwards.
ACGAGGATTACAGTTGGGTGAGTGGTTAAGACATCCCTAAGACCCAAAATTAAAATCGTCACTTAAGTTCAAATATTACCAAAAAGTTAAATAAAAAAAAATATGCCGTTCCTTCTGGATGTAGGGTACATTTTATTGCCCTTCTTCGTTATCAGTCATTATTGCGAATTTTATCCAATTGCTGCACTTGCGGTAATCTCATTTGCCTTGTGATTTAAACCTAATATTTTTTCAACATGTTCTTTGATCTATAAGTTGGTCAGCTGTGACTATACAGTCTCTACTAAAAATGTTCGCTCTTAGGAATTTTACTAAACTATTAATTATGATTATTGCATTTTAAATTAAGTATTTAACTTGTATTGCGCTGATATGATTATTATTATTTACAGCATGTGTTTTTGCTATTTGCGCGGTCATTAAGGGAAGCTAAAGTTTCAAAGAAAAAAATGTTTTCACTCAAAATTAAATAAATTACATTATAGAAAATAATTAAATAGCTAAATGCGACGACTTAAAGATGTACGCAATACCTCAAATTACATTAGCTTATCATCAGTTTTCCCCTGGCGTGATCGATGCATACAACAAAAATCATGTTATATTATTTGATTCTTGTGAATTATCAATAACCCCAATTTTTTAGTACAAATTGCGCATAAAATCATGTTGTAATATTTCTTAATTTTTTCCGTTGACATGGGGGCTTGAATGCGTGAGTAGCAATTGTTTTGGGGTCTTTTTTGCAAAAGAACTAAAATTGAAAGACCATGGTTGGGTTGGTATAGAAGTGGTGTGTGTCGACCAACACCTAAGACCACACTTCATATCATTCGTAAGTAATCTAAGCCATCATTATCGTGCATAAGTAATTTAGTCTGCCGCTAGCATCAAGACTTGCCTAGGTGCGTTACTTTTGTTTTTTCGAGCGTTGGCTTATAAGAATGGGTTTAGTTTCTGGAGGGACTCTAAAATAAAGCCGTAAGCCGTGTCAGCAAAAACCCAAACTACACCGAAAGAGCTAGAAATTAAAGGGCTGATTCCTTTGCTGTTTAGTGCGGCTTATCTATGTTTAAACTATGCGTTTTTCATAGGTAATCCGTATCCCATGTTTGGTTTCTTAGTTTGGGTTCCGTAAAACTTAATTTAGTATATTGAGTAGTTGCTTAACGTTACAGCCACTTACATAATCAATGTTCTGTCACTTAAATGAACAATTTTCGCATGGATTTGGAACCAGTTATGAAGCCTAGTAGTTTTGAGTTTTGCTGGAATTCATATGTGCAACTTTCTCTTTGTCCGCTTTATTCAGAGTGGAAGGATAACTAATATGTGTTCGAAATCTGAAATTTGGCAATTAGATTTAATAGCCCAAATTTAATTCATCTTGCTTAGATTGTTGCGAATAGCAAATTTTGTTATACTGTTGTTCAAACTCCCTATAGTGTCACATCGAAAAAAAAAAGAAAAAAATATATATTTAATGAAATTGATGCCTGTGAGGCGCAGTGGGTGTAAGAAAGACGCCCCGGCGTCAGCGAGTGCAAATGTATGTATAGCTTGCGGGGAGTCTATGATAAATACGGCGCCGTGTTGTATGACGAAATGTAAACACGTATTTCATTAAGATTGTATAGAGAAAAGGTTGTTGACAGCAAGCGATTGTCCATCTTCTTCAAGTACTGGCTAGTGAACTAACTAACTTGTTGGGAATTGTACAGCGGACCGTCTAGAGTTGTGCCATAGGCCCATCATCGAACTCGATCAGTAGCCAGAAGACTCGACCTGGAAGCTGAGCAGCAGCCAGCAGATTTCCTTATCGATTTACAGGCTAGAAAGTAGCCAAGGTGCAATGAATCGTACAGCCGAGACCAACAATGCCCAACACCGCCAGACTCGCAGACGAGGTCGACCACCGCGACAGCCACGGCCACGAACCGGGCATAGGGCTAATCAGCTGCCACCGATTGATATAGAAACCATGGTAAAGGATGTCGTTATGCGGATGTTGTCAGGCTTAACGCCATATACAGCCACAGTACCACAGGAATCGCTAGTAAAACATGTAGAGTTGACAGCAACCAGAGAAACGCGTTCAGGGCCCCGAAGCACAAGATCAAATACATCTTGGAATGTTTTTGGTAGTTCAATAGTAGCGGATGTTATTCAGAAATGTGTGTTCGATGTAGATGAGGAGGTGATAAGATCTGTGAAGTCACATCAAACAGAAATGGGTGTTGTAACGAAGTCAACAAGCCTTGAGGATGCATTCATAGATCACTCTGCGAGTATAAAGGCGAAAATGGACGAATTTCAGGAGAAGGATAGTGGCTGGAGCCTGGAAAAAATTCTTTGCATGGAGCTTAATGTGAACAAATATACTCCATTAAAAGTATCGAGTTGGATCGCTTTACCAAAAACGTTTAAGGCGAAAAAAGCGTTGGTAAACGTGCAAAATTTCCTATGAGTTTTGCTTCAAGTGGGCGTTAATTTCCGCTTTTAAAACACCGCAAGGCAATGCGAATAGAAGCAGCAGCTATACCATCGACGATATTAACGCCAACATGAAAACATGGAGTTTCCTTTCCCTTTGAAACAACTCAAAGTGTTTGAAGAGCAAAACCCGACCATAAGCGTAAATGTTTTCGGATTCGACGAGGAGATTGGAGCAGTTATTGGGCCGTTATATTTAACGAAGGAGGAGAAACAATCCCACGTGAGCCTAATGCTGTTAGAGATGGAAGGTCGGGCCCATTTTGTATGGATAAGTAATTTATCAAGGTATGTACTCAAATATAATTAGAAAAAATACTTATAAAATACGTTGATTTACACGAGGAGCATAAACAGGAGTGTGGAAAGATGGTCTCGACCTTGCCAACGGCGGAAAAGGCAAGTTTAGGTTTTAAAAATTTCAATCGAAGTTTAGATGTACCCTCCGTAGTCTATGCAGATTGCGAGTGCATGCTAAAGCCCTAAAACTCTGGAGTTAGTGAGAATGTAGTGGCAACACATGAACATGTTCCCATTGCATTCTCGTATTTAATCAAATGCGCCTTTAATTCCAATTTAGACAAATTTGCTATGGAAACAGGTGAAAATGCAGGTGAAAATATTCTTTAAATCTATAATAAAGATGTGAATGAAATTTACACCTAATACCTGAGTACAGTTAGGCCCATAACAATGAGTTCTGAAGAGGAAAATTGCATTAAATGGCTATTAATAGCCATATTTGAAAAATGCTTTAGGAGTTGATCGCGTTAGATATCACTGCCATTTAACTGGTAAATTAAGAGGCGCAGCGAATATTGCCTGCAATGTTAATTTTCAAATTGCACCTTTTGTCCAAGTTTTTTCCATAACTTCTCTAAGTATGATTCACATTTATTCGTTAGAGAATTAAACAAAGTCCATGGTGAAATCAAGGTTCTGCCACTGAATCAGGAATTGTACATCTCCCTTTCTAAATATACACACATTGCCTCCCACGATAAAAATAATGAAATTAAATTTCTCGATACATATCGTTTCACGGCAACAAGTTGAAATGTGCTAAGCGCAAACCTAAGTGCAAACGGACTAGAGTTGACAAAGATCCATGGTGTGTTAAGATTCAAACAGTCGGCTTGGCTGAAAAAATACATTGATCTTAACACACATCATAGAACAATGGCACAGAACAATTTCGAGAAAAGATTTCTTCAAGCTATTGAACAATGCCGTTTATGGGAAAACGATGGAAAACGTTGAAAAACGGAAAAATTTCAGGCTAGTCACGTCTTGGGAAACAGTGAGCCGCAATCGGTTGGGAGCACGAGCGCTGATTGCAAAGGCTAGTTTTCATAGCTCTGCACAATTTGCTGAAGACATGTATGCCATACAGATGAAGCGACTTCATAATACTTATGATAAGCCGTTGTATTTAGGGTTCACAGTCTTAGAATTATCAAAGTGGAAAATGTATGATTTCCACTATGATTACATGAAACCCAAATTCCAAGAGGCAGTTGAATTAAATTATATGGATTATATTATATTATATGGATACAGACTCATTTATTTATTCCATTCAAACAAATGATTTCTTTGCGGATATAAGCAAAGATGTGGATATGAAGTTTGATACTTCGGAATAGCCCGAAGATTTAGCGGTTAAATTCAGGATAAAAAGGTGCAATAAAAGGTGTTCGGAATGATGAAAGACGAAAGCTGCGGTAAAAGAATGGTCGAGTTTGTAGGTTTAAGGACAAAGATGTATTCCTTATACCTTGAAGGCGGAGGGTGCATAAAAAAATCTAAAGGAGTCAAAAAATCTGCGTTAGATAAATTAAATTTAAATAGTTATAAGGAATGTTTATTTGAAAATAAGAAATTATGTAAAAGTATGTTAATGTTTAGAGCTAAGTTCCATAATTTATATACGCATAGAGTTAAGAAAACCACTTTAAGTGGATTAGATGATAAGAGAAAAATAAGAGAAGATGGCATCCAAACATATGCTTGGGGTCATTATAGAATAAGTTCATAAGCTAATTGTGATTTTTAGATATATATGAAAAAATGTATTCAACTCCAATAAAGAAACATAACTAAATTAAATAACCATCGTTTTATATGTATATATACAAATAAGAAAAAAATAAAATAAATAAATAAATAAATAAACATGAATAAATAAATACGCTTTTTATGAATTTCATTTGTATGTCTTTTATTGAAAATTAATTGGTATAATATTGTGTTTGCTTTTAATGGTTTCAGTGGTTCGTCGTTGATGATCTGTCGCCATTTAGAGCACCTCGTTCTTGTGTATCCAAGAGTTGTGTTCATTAGGGAACTCCAACCATTTAACAAAAACTCGATCGTTTTTTCGTTTTATTATCTTTTCAACTAGATAAGTATTTGGATAACGTGTTTTCCTTAGCTCTTCTTTATAGAAACCCCCTTGAAGGGGCGCACCCTGATAGTCTTCTAATATGTATGTAGTTGGGTTTGTCATTTGTATTCGTTTTATTTTAAAAATTTCCGTTGTCCAGTTGGGAGTATATCCCTTTTCAAATGTATGTTTATGCTTGCTTATACGAACATAGTCACCCACATGAAATTTTGCCCCGTGAAAAATTTTAACATGATTGTAAACAGTGTTTAGCAGATTATCTTCATTTAATGAGGTCACTTTTATCTGTTCCATTTTAATAGTTCTATGAGTTTTCGATTATACTCATCAATCAATTTATTATACATTTCAATCCAATGATATGTTCCTGTCGCGGGACGAATTAAGAATCGAATAGTAACGTAGTTATAGTATTTATCGATAGTCCAAAGAGCATTGGAATGTGCATTTGGTATTGTATCATCACACCTTTATGTATAAAAGCGCTCCTATTGGAATTTGAGTGTCTTGAATAAAATACTACTACTATTTTCCATCGTCGTCAACCTTGAGTATTCTGAGCAACTTCCCTTCCGTAGACGACAGGCGTTTTCTTTTATTCGCACACCACATGCACGGCGTTTCGCTTATTCGCCGTTAATGTGAACTTGGAGTCTGCAAGGGCAACTTGCGCTGGAGATCCGACGTGGTGCAGCAGTTGAAGCTGCAGTGTGTGTGTGCTGGTGCTGACCACTACGCAACACAGGCCAAGGGCTTCCACCCCAGCTAGAGAGTTGACAGATTCCCTGGCTCGAAAGTGGATGATGCCAACCCAACATTCACCCAGAAGAAGCCCCCGATTGAACGACATGGAACAGATGACCACCGCAGGAGCCGCCGTGCGAACGGAGACACCTACGGTGCGGACAGCGTCTACTGCGCTGCAACCGCGACACACACCCAGCACAGTGTCTGGAGGTATGAGTGTGCAGGTTGCCACTGGGAGTACCACCGCAAAGACGGTGACGAAGGAAGTGTGCGAACAAGCCAGTAGCAAGACTGGAGAAGCGCACACCAGCGATTCCCAAGTTGCGAGCCTAATGCGGAGGATCGCCGCCTTGGAGAAAGAAATACAGCGTGCAACGGGGAATCAAGTGCATGTAAGCACCGCAAGTGATCCCGTTGGACCTATCAATGTTGGAGTGAGTAGTCCAAGCACCACGCTGCCGCCATCTTTGAGTGGAAATTTGCCGTTGCCTATGAGCGCAAATCAACCGCTGCAAAGTACTGCAATTGTGGCGCCAGCATTGAGTGGAAATGTACCGTTGCTTTGAGTGAAGAACTGCCGCTACAAACTAACGGAATTGTGTCGACATGTTTGAGTGGAATTCTGCCGTCTCAAATCAACGGAATTTTGTCGACATCTTTGAGTGGAAACTTGCCACCATATTTGTACGCGTCGTCTATGCATGGAATATTGCCTCCAGCATCTAATTGTTATGTGACCACAAGCCACGCAAGGCCATACTGCGCGGGGCAAGCAGCAGTTGGATGTGCGTCAACGCATGCACCCAAGGAAGGCTATGGTGCCAGCGCCATCAACTGTAGTCTGCGGGTCTATGACGCCGACGATGAGGACGACACGCAAATTACCGGATCTTCCTGAGTTTGGAGGCCAGCCTGAAGACTGGCCCATATTCTTCCACGCATATACAGAAACATCGGCAGCATATGGCTGCACCACTTGACGAAGATCATACCGTTCGCTACACGCTTGAGCAATCTTGCAGCCTTTCTACAGTCAATCCCCAATGGGGAGCAGCATTTGGGAAACTCCACGTTAATTGAGAAACTGGTCACCAAATTGCCAACAGGCAGAAGATTGGAATGGGCCAGGTTCGCTGCAACATTGAATACTTACCCGACGATCGTACACTTCAGCAGGTGGCTGACTGAACTTGCGAACGTGGTATGTACGATCTCGGATGTCGAGGTAAAGGAACCAAAGCGTCGGTTGCTGCATGTGAGCACCGACCGCCAGGATGAGAATTGCCATAAACAGTGCCCAATATGCGATGGGCAACACGGAGTCAGGAATTGTAAAGATTTCATCCGAGCTTCCCCATCAACGAGATGGAGATATGTGAAGGAGCATCGGCTTTGTTTCTCGTTCCTGCGAGGCGGTCACATGGCCAGGTCCTGTCGTGTGGACAATGAATGCCAAGTGTTTGGATGCCATGGAAGACATCATCGCCTACTGCACGAAGATTTGAGTTCCTCTAGGAGGTCGTCACAGCCACTGGATGATCCCGCTAGAGATGTAAGACGGACACCGCAGCCAGCGGATTTGAACGACAGTGCCGGCCGAAGGACGTCGCCAAGGGCAGTCCAAGCGGCACCAGCAAGGAATTTGAGTTGTGTCGACCCAAGGAGAACGCGTCTACTGTTTCGCATATTACCTGTAACATTGTTCGGAGCAGGAAATACGCGACTGGACACGTACGCACTCTTCGATGAAGGTTCGTCCGTATCCATGATTGATGATGAACTGAGACGCGAACTAAACCTGCAGGGTGAGGAAAATCAGCCAGAGAAAGCACCACTGTGGTAAACCTGCAAATTTGTGGAGAAGGAAAATGCCAACGTTACGATTTGAAGAATGTGAATTCAGTTCAAAACTTGAGTCTGCCGATGCAAAGCTTGCGTCGAGGTGATGTTCAAGGAACTATGCCAATGGAGCCGTACAGCAATGTGGTGCCGAAGCTTCTTATTGGACTGGACCATGCGCACCTAGGATTGCCAATGCAAACCAGACGGTTTGCTGAGCAAGGACCATATGCAGCTGCCACTAAACTTGGATGAGTAGTTTTTGGTCCCTCCACCGATGCCATGTCATCTAGCAGTGTCGCAAGAAGATGCTGTAGAGAAGATGATAAGCGACTACTTCGAGATCGAGAATTTTGGAGTGAAGCCTGCGCCGCCGGTAGCAGCCAGCGCCGACACCAGGGCCCAAAGGAGGCTCGAGGACAGCACGGTGAGATTGGGGCAGCGCTTCTAGACTGGACTGCTATGGAGAAGTGATAACATCGTGCTGCCAAGCAGCTATAACATGGCGCACAAGAGGCTTATCAGTATTGAGAGGAAACGGGGTGTACGATTCGCGCAAGCCTATAAGCGAATTATGAACGACTATGTGACGCCACGAGGTCGATGTGAACAATATCGACAAGCTTTGGTACCTGCCGCATTTTGGAGTTGTGAATCCAAACAAACCAGAGAAACTTCGTCTGGTTTTCGACGCGGCAGCGAAGGTGGGCGACGTATCGCTGAATTCAGCACTGGAGAAGGGTCCACAGCACTACAAGTCACTGCCAGCTGTGCTTTTCCACTTTAGGGAAGGCGCAGTTGGAGTTTGCGGAGACATCAAGGAGATGTTTCATCAGGTGTTGATACAGCCACAGGACAGATGCGCACAGCGGTTTCTGTGGCGAGACGGAGATTATCAAGTGCCAAGTGCAGCGCATTATGTGAAGACCATAACACACGGATCCACATGCGGTTAAGGCAATTACTGAGTACCACTACATGGACGACTATGTGGACAGCTTCATGACGGAAGCGGAAGCAGTAGCCGTATCAACACGGGTGAGAGAAATGCGTTGGCATGTATTTCTCTACTTGTACCAGTTTGATTTCAGCTCACCATCCATGATAGACGCCTTGGGCCAACAGGTGGCAGCTAAGGATGTCGGATGGCGTGACGCTGAGGAAAAGATACTATGAATGTACTGGCAGCCAGCCACGGATGACTTCAAATTCAATGTGAAGTTTCACAAAGTCCCGAGCAACGTGCTGAATGGTAAACGAATCCCCACCAAGAGAGAGTTCCTGAGCCTGATCATGTCTACATTTGATCCTTTGGGATTTTTATTCTGTTATATGATTACCGCCAAATTGCTGCTGAGAGAGATTTGGCGACGAGAAATTAAGTGGGATGAACCACTACCGGATGGAATCAGCGGCGCCTTCGAGAAGTGGCGCCAAGAGATAGTCAACGTGGAGAAATTTCGATGTTCACGCTATTACTTCGGCCCAGGAGTATTGGGAGATACGCAACTACACGTATTTGTAGATGCAAGTCAATCTGCATTTGCCGCAGTGGCCTACTGGAGGGTCACTAGCGAGGATGGAGTACGAGTATGTTTCGTGTGTGCCAAGACGAAATGTGCTCCAATGAGAACCATGTCGATTCCTCGACTGGAACTGCAAGTTGCCGTTATAGGAACAAGGTTGATGACTACTGTAAAGCAGGAACACAGCATCGCTATCAGCGATATCGTGCTCTGGACAGATTCGAAGACAGTGCTCCACTGGATAAGCAGTACGCACCGCCGATACAAGCAATTTGTCGGCAATCGAGTGGCAGAGATTCTGGAGTCTACGGATATTGCACAGTGGCGATGGGTACCAACCACCAATAACGCAGCAGATGACGCAACACGGCCACAATCCAAGGTGGATTTCGGCCAAGGCGCAGCCAGCGCCGCCTATAATGGGTCCATTGCCTGAGGACCGCTTAGAAGCCAATGGATGGCCATTTAAATATACTGGACTGGATTATTTCGGACCACTGCTTGTGACGGCTGGACGCCGTAAGGAAAAGCGATGGGTCGCCTTGTTTACATGTTTGACGACAAGGGCGATTCATTTGGAGTTGGCGCATGACTTGTCGACCGACTCGTGCATAATTGTTATGAGAAATTTTCTATGTCGACGCGGGCCAGTAGTTAGACTGCGCAGCGACAATGGAAAGAACTTCATTGGGGCCGGCCGAGAGGCCAAGAAGTTCACTGAAGTTTTCGAGCCAGAGAAGGTTCAGGATGAGCTGTCGACCAAAGGAATCGAATGGCTCTTCAACTGCCCAGCGAATCCGTCCGAACGCGGAGCATGGGAGAGAATGATGCAGTATGTCAAGCGAGTTCTGTGACACACACTAAAGGAGATGGCTCCTAAGGAGCATGTATTGCAGAGTTTCCTGATAGAAGCAGAGAATGTTGTGAATTCTCGTCCACTTACTCATTTGCCAGTTGCAGTGGTCCAGGAAGCTCCTCTGACGCCGAACGATTTGCTGAAAGGAGCAACAAACTTGCCAGATATGCCCAGCATCGGTGGACAGGTGCCCGAGAGATGCGCTACGAGGAAGCAGTGGCGTATAGCGCGACTGATGAGAGATCGATTCTGGAAGAGATGGGTGCAAGAGTATCTGCCTACGCTTGTGCGCCGCGAGAAATGGTGCTGGAGCACCGAGCCGATGCACGCCGGAGATGTGGTGTTCATATGCGACCCAGCTACGCCACGCAGGGAGTGGCGAAAAGGCATCGTGGAAGAAGTCTACACTGGAGTCGATGGAGTACCCCGACGTGCTAGTGTACGCGTTACTGATCGCAACCGCGACCGAGTGATAATGCGTCCCGTCTCCAAATTGGCTATTTTGGATGTGAGAGCAGTAGCTGCTTCACGGGGGAGGGGATGTCGCGGGACGAATTAAGAATCGAATAGTAACGTAGTTATAGTATTTATCGATAGTCCAAAGAGCATTGGAATGTGCATTTGGTATTGTATCATCACACCTTTATGTATAAAAGCGCTCCTATTGGAATTTGAGTGTCTTGAATAAAATACTACTACTATTTTCCATCGTCGTCAACCTTGAGTATTCTGAGCAACTTCCCTTCCGTAGACGACAGGCGTTTTCTTTTATTCGCACACCACATGCACGGCGTTTCGCTTATTCGCCGTTAATGTGAACTTGGAGTCTGCAAGGGCAACTTGCGCTGGAGATCCGACGTGGTGCAGCAGTTGAAGCTGCAGTGTGTGTGTGCTGGTGCTGACCACTACGCAACACAGGCCAAGGGCTTCCACCCCAGCTAGAGAGTTGACAGATTCCCTGGCTCGAAAGTGGATGATGCCAACCCAACATTCACCCAGAAGAAGCCCCCGATTGAACGACATGGAACAGATGACCACCGCAGGAGCCGCCGTGCGAACGGAGACACCTACGGTGCGGACAGCGTCTACTGCGCTGCAACCGCGACACACACCCAGCACAGTGTCTGGAGGTATGAGTGTGCAGGTTGCCACTGGGAGTACCACCGCAAAGACGGTGACGAAGGAAGTGTGCGAACAAGCCAGTAGCAAGACTGGAGAAGCGCACACCAGCGATTCCCAAGTTGCGAGCCTAATGCGGAGGATCGCCGCCTTGGAGAAAGAAATACAGCGTGCAACGGGGAATCAAGTGCATGTAAGCACCGCAAGTGATCCCGTTGGACCTATCAATGTTGGAGTGAGTAGTCCAAGCACCACGCTGCCACCATCTTTGAGTGGAAATTTGCCGTTGCCTATGAGCGCAAATCAACCGCTGCAAAGTACTGCAATTGTGGCGCCAGCATTGAGTGGAAATGTACCGTTGCTTTGAGTGAAGAACTGCCGCTACAAACTAACGGAATTGTGTCGACATGTTTGAGTGGAATTCTGCCGTCTCAAATCAACGGAATTTTGTCGACATCTTTGAGTGGAAACTTGCCACCATATTTGTACGCGTCGTCTATGCATGGAATATTGCCTCCAGCATCTAATTGTTATGTGACCACAAGCCACGCAAGGCCATACTGCGCGGGGCAAGCAGCAGTTGGATGTGCGTCAACGCATGCAGCCCAAGGAAGGCTATGGTGCCAGCGCCATCAACTGTAGTCTGCGGGTCTATGACGCCGACGATGAGGACGACACGCAAATTACCGGATCTTCCTGAGTTTGGAGGCCAGCCTGAAGACTGGCCCATATTCTTCCACGCATATACAGAAACATCGGCAGCATATGGCTGCACCGACTTGGACGAAGATCATACCGATTCGCTGACACGCATTGAAGGATGAAGCACGCGATACTGTGCAGTCTCTGCTTATCTACCCAAGTCAAGTGAACGCCGCAATGGGGCAGCATCGCTAGTTTGACCGGAAAGCTCACACAGTTAACTTGAGCAAACTAGGTGCACCAAATTGCGCAACACGGCAGAAGATTGGCAATCGGGCCAGCGTTCGCTGCAACCTATTGAGGAGTAGCATTACCCGACGATCGTACACTTCAGCAAGGTGGCTGACTGAACTTGCGAACGTGGTATGTACGATCTCGGATGTCGAGGTAAAGGAACCAAAGCGTCGGTTGCTGCATGTGAGCACCGACCGCCAGGATGAGAATTGCCATAAACAGTGCCCAATATGCGATGGGCAACACGGAGTCAGGAATTGTAAAGATTTCATCCGAGCTTCCCCATCAACGAGATGGAGATATGTGAAGGAGCATCGGCTTTGTTTCTCGTTCCTGCGAGGCGGTCACATGGCCAGGTCCTGTCGTGTGGACAATGAATGCCAAGTGTTTGGATGCCATGGAAGACATCATCGCCTACTGCACGAAGATTTGAGTTCCTCTAGGAGGTCGTCACAGCCAGTGGATGATCCCGCTAGAGATGTAAGACGGACACCGCAGCCAGCGGATTTGAACGACAGTGCCGGCCGAAGGACGTCGCCAAGGGCAGTCCAAGCGGCACCAGCAAGGAATTTGAGTTGTGTCGACCCAAGGAGAACGCGTCTACTGTTTCGCATATTACCTGTAACATTGTTCGGAGCAGGAAATACGCGACTGGACACGTACGCACTCTTCGATGAAGGTTCGTCCGTATCCATGATTGATGATGAACTGAGACGCGAACTAAACCTGCAGGGTGAGGAAAATCAGCCAGAGAAAGCACCACTGTGGTAAACCTGCAAATTTGTGGAGCAGGAAAATGCCAACGTTACGATTTGAAGAATGTGAATTCAGTTCAAAACTTGAGTCTGCCGATGCAAAGCTTGCGTCGAGGTGATGTTCAAGGAACTATGCCAATGGAGCCGTACAGCAATGTGGTGCCGAAGCTTCTTATTGGACTGGACCATGCGCACCTAGGATTGCCAATGCAAACCAGACGGTTTGCTGAGCAAGGACCATATGCAGCTGCCACTAAACTTGGATGAGTAGTTTTTGGTCCCTCCACCGATGCCATGTCATCTAGCAGTGTCGCAAGAAGATGCTGTAGAGAAGATGATAAGCGACTACTTCGAGATCGAGAATTTTGGAGTGAAGCCTGCGCCGCCGGTAGCAGCCAGCGCCGACACCAGGGCCCAAAGGATGCTCGAGGACAGCACGGTGAGATTGGGGCAGCGCTTCTAGACTGGACTGCTATGGAGAAGTGATAACATCGTGCTGCCAAGCAGCTATAACATGGCGCACAAGAGGCTTATCAGTATTGAGAGGAAACGGGGTGTACGATTCGCGCAAGCCTATAAGCGAATTATGAACGACTATGTGACGCCACGAGGTCGATGTGAACAATATCGACAAGCTTTGGTACCTGCCGCATTTTGGAGTTGTGAATCCAAACAAACCAGAGAAACTTCGTCTGGTTTTCGACGCGGCAGCGAAGGTGGGCGACGTATCGCTGAATTCAGCACTGGAGAAGGGTCCACAGCACTACAAGTCACTGCCAGCTGTGCTTTTCCACTTTAGGGAAGGCGCAGTTGGAGTTTGCGGAGACATCAAGGAGATGTTTCATCAGGTGTTGATACAGCCACAGGACAGATGCGCACAGCGGTTTCTGTGGCGAGACGGAGATGATCAACGGGATCCAGACGTATACGAAATGGTTGTGATGACGTTGGGCGCAGCATGCTCGCCAAGTTCAGCGCATTATGTGAAGACCATAAATGCGCTGGAATACCAACACACGGATCCACGTGCGGTGAAACCAATTACTGAGTATCACTACGTGGACGACTATGTGGACAGCTTCATGACGGAAGCGGAAGCAGTAGCCGTATCAACACGGGTGAGAGAAATACATGCCAACGCTGGGTTCGACTTGTGCCAATTTGCTTCCAGCTCACCATCGGTGATCGACGCCTTGGGCCAACAGGTGGCAGCTAAGGATGTCGGATGGCGTGACGCTGAGGAAAAGATACTATGAATGTACTGGCAGCCAGCCACGGATGACTTCAAATTCAATGTGAAGTTTCACAAAGTCCCGAGCAACGTGCTGAATGGTAAACGAATCCCCACCAAGAGAGAGTTCCTGAGCCTGATCATGTCTACATTTGATCCTTTGGGATTTTTATTCTGTTATATGATTACCGCCAAATTGCTGCTGAGAGAGATTTGGCGACGAGAAATTAAGTGGGATGAACCACTACCGGATGGAATCAGCGGCGCCTTCGAGAAGTGGCGCCAAGAGATAGTCAACGTGGAGAAATTTCGATGTTCACGCTATTACTTCGGCCCAGGAGTATTAGGAGATACGCAACTACACGTATTTGTAGATGCAAGTCAATCTGCATTTGCCGCAGTGGCCTACTGGAGGGTCACTAGCGAGGATGGAGTACGAGTATGTTTCGTGTGTGCCAAGACGAAATGTGCTCCAATGAGAACCATGTCGATTCCTCGACTGGAACTGCAAGTTGCCGTTATAGGAACAAGGTTGATGACTACTGTAAAGCAGGAACACAGCATCGCTATCAGCGATATCGTGCTCTGGACAGATTCGAAGACAGTGCTCCACTGGATAAGCAGTACGCACCGCCGATACAAGCAATTTGTCGGCAATCGAGTGGCAGAGATTCTGGAGTCTACGGATATTGCACAGTGGCGATGGGTACCAACCACCAATAACGCAGCAGATGACGCAACACGGCCACAATCCAAGGTGGATTTCGGCCAAGGGTCCCGTTGGCTGAACGGGCCCACGTTTTTGCGAGAGCAAGCCAACCGTTGGCCGCAGCCAGCGGCACAACACGATACCTTCGATGACGAAGAAGAGATGCCGAGTGAGTTTGCGCTGGTCGCTGCAAACAACTTTTGTCTTTCATTTCAGAGATTTTCGAGCTACAACCGATTGTTGAGAACCACTGCCTGGGTACAGAGACAGTGGGAGCAGCTCGAATGTTACGGCCTCACAGCTGCTGAATGTGAGGACGCGCAGTACTTGTTAATACGACGATCACAATGTGAGGCATTCCCGGAAGAAATGCGGGCCGCGTATAACAAAGAGACAGTCGTTGGACGAAGCGACATACGAGGATTGGCGCCCTATCTGGATGAATATGGAATCTTGCGAGCTTATGGTCGAGTGGACGCAGCTCTATGCATGCCATATAGCGCAAGACGGCAGGTTATACTATTGCACCGGCATCCATTATCCGAGCTAGTGGTGCACCATTACCATGTGAAGAGGAAGCATCAAAATCTGGATGCAACTATAAGCGAGATACGAACCAAATTCTGGGTGACGAATCTGCGACGGCTTCTGCAGAAGATAGTTTACGCATGTGCCACATGCAAGTTACAATGGGCGCAGCCAGCGCCGCCTATAATGGGTCCATTGCCTGAGGACCGCTTAGAAGCCAATGGATGGCCATTTAAATATACTTGACTGGATTATTTCGGACCACTGCTTGTGACGGCTGGACGCCGTAAGGAAAAGCGATGGGTCGCCTTGTTTACATGTTTGACGACAAGGGCGATTCATTTGGAGTTGGCGCATGACTTGTCGACCGACTCGTGCATAATTGTTATGAGAAATTTTCTATGTCGACGCGGGCCAGTAGTTAGACTGCGCAGCGACAATGGAATGAACTTCATTGGGGCCGGCCGAGAGGCCAAGAAGTTCACTGAAGTTTTCGAGCCAGAGAAGGTTCAGGATGAGCTGTCGACCAAAGGAATCGAATGGCTCTTCAACTGCCCAGCGAATCCGTCCGAACGCGGAGCATGGGAGAGAATGATGCAGTATGTCAAGCGAGTTCTGTGACACACACTAAAGGAGATGGCTCCTAAGGAGCATGTATTGCAGAGTTTCCTGATAGAAGCAGAGAATGTTGTGAATTCTCGTCCACTTACTCATTTGCCAGTTGCAGTGGTCCAGGAAGCTCCTCTGACGCCGAACGATTTGCTGAAAGGAGCAACAAACTTGCCAGATATGCCCAGCATCGGTGGACAGGTGCCCGAGAGATGCGCTACGAGGAAGCAGTGGCGTATAGCGCGACTGATGAGAGATCGATTCTGGAAGAGATGGGTGCAAGAGTATCTGCCTACGCTTGTGCGCCGCGAGAAATGGTGCTGGAGCACCGAGCCGATGCACGCCGGAGATGTGGTGTTCATATGCGACCCAGCTACGCCACGCAGGGAGTGGCGAAAAGGCATCGTGGAAGAAGTCTACACTGGAGTCGATGGAGTACCCCGACGTGCTAGTGTACGCGTTACTGATCGCAACCGCGACCGAGTGATAATGCGTCCCGTCTCCAAATTGGCTATTTTGGATGTGAGAGCAGTAGCTGCTTCACGGGGGAGGGGATGTCGCGGGACGAATTAAGAATCGAATAGTAACGTAGTTATAGTATTTATCGATAGTCGAAAGAGCATTGGAATGTGCATTTGGTATTGTATTTCCCCACCGTGGTGGTCACACCTTTACGTATAAAAGCGCTCCTATTGGAATTTGAGTGTCTTGTCGTGAGCACGCGGAATGGGAGGAAGTCACTGCGGTATGAACTAAGTTGTATTCTTAATATTGTACTAAGCTGTATTTTCTACAGAATAAAATCTACTACTATTTTCCATCGTCGTCAACCTTGAGTATTCTGAGCAACTTCCCTTCCGTAGACGACAGTTTCTTTGAAACTAAACCCTCGCCACATCATTTCCTTGAGGGTTCTATTAAAACTTTCAACAATAGACGCTTTTAACCCACTATATGTCGAAAAGTGGTTGATGTTATTTTTTTCACATAATGTGTTGAAAGTAGTATTAAAGAACTCTTTCCCATCGTCGGTTTGTAAATTCTTAGGAATTAGTCCAAATTTAAAAATACTTGATAAAGCGTTAGTAACGTCTTTATGATTTAGATTTCAATGCAACTCCCCATGCATATTTAGAGAATGTGTTGATAACCGTCAATTGAAATTTATAGCCTTTATTCGATGACGAGTACTTTCCCATATTTAGCAAATCTGCTCAAAAGTCGTCGATTCCTTTTATAACAACACTTCGACTCCTAAAGTTTTTATTCATTAATTAAATCTCTTTTAGTCATGTTTTCCCATTGATTTTTTTTTCCATCTATATATTTTTTGTTCTTAATGTCAACTTCACTTGATGCGTATGTTAATAATGAGTCTTTCAATATTGATTTAGGTTTTTTTATTTTTTTTTTTTTATATATATTTTTTTTTACGTTGTTTTCATTTTTGATGTTTATAAGCGTGTGCAAGACTTGTGTCGCTTCGTTGATTCTCGATTGTAGAAAATTTGTGTTAACCGTGTCTTTTTCGACAATTGCGTTACTGATGTTTTTAATTAACCTGTTTTGTGCATCAACATATTGCTTATTATCCATATGCAAGTCCAACAAATGGAGCTCATATTTCCTGTTGTATCACTCTTTGGAGAAATGACCAAACTTGTCGACGACCATTAAGTCTTTATCTTATACCTCACAAGTGCATGCATTATTTATAGTTCTCCCCTAAACTGCGTGTTGTTTAAAATATGTAAATATATGGGTTTTTAATGTCTCCATTGCAGATAACATCTTTCGATTTTCAGTACTAATTAGACGATTTATCTGCGTTTTGAATTTCACTTTTATACTCAGCTTTTATATTCTGGAAACTAGATGCTATCTCGCCTATCAGTTTCTCGTTCGATGTAATTTGCTCAATTAAGAGTTTATCTTTCTTTCTCATCGTTTGCTTTATTTTACGTTCCATAAATATTTTTGTGTATACATCATTGTCTTCTAGGGGTTCACCTACATTTTTAAGTCTTTTGTTTGAAAAAAAATATTACTTTCACTATCTATCAATATGCCAGGAATAGATTTCTTCATAGTATAATTTTGGTTTGTAATGTTGCTGGAGGAAAAATGACCGAACTTGTCAAGCGACATTTTGATATTGTTGCTAAAATCATTGAACACATCATTTTTATTTAAAAAATTATTTTTGCTTCTCGCAGCTCTTCAATTATGGAAACTATTTCATTGTTATGATTACTATGACCAGCTGATTGTGATGCAACTAGAAGTCTCATTCTATTAACGATCTCATTCGGATCATCTCAGTATACATAATTTGGTTTACTTGTATTAAGTGTCATTAGACCGCCCCTTCATGAATAGATTTTGTACGGCGGTTAGGTGTAGACATCGCACTAGGCGCGTTCATTGATGGAAACAGTTTTTTTTTATGATTGTGAGATATTTTTTAGAGCGATTACCCTTAAGAGCCTCATTATGTAAATGATTTCTTCTATGAGCATTGGTTTTTATTAAAATTTTCTGATATGATTCCAAATCCATTTCGTTATAGCCATGGGGGTTTTTACGGTAGATTAAAGAATATAATCCCGGTGTTAGATTCCACCTTTCACCGTTTCTAATATTATTTTATTATCATTTACAATTATTTTAGTTGCTCCCAATTTCATTTCTCCACTTTTCTTGTAGGGGCCAAAGGCTTTATCAAGCTCGCCCTTTCGCTCTAGCTCACTCAGATTTCAATTATAACTCACATTGCTTGTTACAGTATGCTGATTATTGCTTTCATTAGTTGACACAAAAGGTTGAGAATAGAATTGATCTTCTGTGAGGAAATCTCCTCATCATATGTATCATGAGATACATTACTATAGTTTTGATCTACTTTAATTTCTTGTTTTGTATAATCTTCATTTTCTTCTTTCTTCGTCTTTAAAGGCTGATTGGGTAGTATATTTCCAGTGATGAGTTTTTTAAGAGGTTGCGTAATTGGTTTAAATGTCTCTTCTAATTGATATTCATTTTCTTCTCTCCCTAATTTTATGCTTTGAAATTTTCGTTTTAATGCGTTTCTTGTCTTTGTTAATTCCTTCAGAATATGTTCCTTCATTTTCTTAAATACGAAACCAGTGGTTTATTTGTTGTTTATTTGTTGTTTGATGTTGTTTTTTGCAGTTTATTGCTTTTTATTTGTTGTTTATTGTTATTTATTGTTGTTTATTGTTGTTTATTGTTGTTTATTTGTTGTTAATTGTTGTTTATTGTTGTTTATTGTTGTTTATATATTGTTTATTGTTGTTTATTGTTGTTTAATGTTGTTTATTGTTATTTATTGTTGTTTATTGTTGTTTATTGTTGTTTATTGTTGTTTATTTGTTGTTTATTGTTGTTTATTGCTGTTTATGGTTGTTTATTTATTGTTTATTGTTGTTTATTGTTGTTTATTTGTTATTAATTTGTTGTTTATTGTTGTTTATTTATTGTTTATTGTTGTTTATTGTTGTTTATTGTTGTTTATTTGTTGTTAATTGTTGTTTGTTGTTGTTTATTTGTTGTTAATTGTTGTTTATTTATTGTTGATGTGTTGTTTGATGTTGTTTTTTTCTGTGTATTGTTGTTTATTTGTTGTTTATTGTTCTTTATTGTTGTTTATTGTTGTTTATTTGTTGTTTGTTGTTGTTTATTGTTGTTTATTTATTGTTTTTTGTTGTTTATTTGTTGTTAATTGTTGTTTATTGTTGTTTATTTGTTGTTTATTGTTGTTTTATGTTGTTTATTGTTGTTTATTTGTTGTTTATTTGTTGTTTATTGTTGTTTGTTGTTGTTTATTTTTGTTTATTTGTTGTTTATTTGTTGTTTTTTGTTGTTAATTGTTGTTTTTTGCTGTTTGTTGTTGTTTATTTGCGGTTTAATTGTTGTTTATTGTTGTTAATTTGTTGTTTTTTTGCTGTTTATTTGCTGTTTTTTTATTGTTTATTGCTGTTTATCAAGCTGTTGTTCATCTCAGACTAATTAAATATCAAAGATATAAAAAGTTTTATAGTCCCGCGCATTAAAAATAAACAAAAA
Source organism: Drosophila colorata (assembly GCA_035041545.1). NCBI lineage: Eukaryota > Metazoa > Arthropoda > Insecta > Diptera > Drosophilidae > Drosophila > Drosophila colorata. The sequence goes on along the minus strand of JAWNLD010000537.1, from coordinate 17 downwards.
TATGTAATATTCGTTTT
>JAWNLD010000527.1:0-92041 GCA_035041545.1 Drosophila colorata | reverse complement strand
AAAAAGAAACCAACGCAATATGAAAAAAATAAAAAATGGGGCATGGGACTGAAACAGAGGAAAAAGAAGCCAAAACCATGTGAAAAAAAGAACAAATTTATGCATGTAGTTAGAGTGGCTTCAAATATGTTAAAAAAGAAGAAACCTTATGATATTCACTCAGCAATCCAAAAAGCTAAGAAAGTCATAGACAACTCAATTGGAGATAAGAAAAAAGATGTAATAATCCCGAGAATAATAAGTGTGTCTAAAGTGGGCGGGTTCTTGCCGCTTGTACCGATTTTAACAGCAATCGGTGCCTTAGGAGGGCTTGCGTCCGGTGGTTCAGCTATTGTTAAAACTATTAACAGTGCTAATACCGCCAGAAAACAGCTAGAGGAGAATAAGCGACATAATAAAAAAATAGAAGCAATTGCTTTAGGCAATGGTCTGTATCTCAAGCCATACCAAAAGGGATACGGTATATCAACTCTTCAAAAAAACTTCTAGCGCAGCTACCCAATAAACCACTTTCAAACATTGATATTATGAACTTTGCACGCAAGCATATTCCTAATTTCAGAGGTGTATTTATGAGAGACTCACTTCCAAAACGTGTTCGTAAAAGGGAGTCTGGCATCATTAATTTAGACTCTTCGACAGGAGGTGGGACACATTGGGTAGCTTTTTATAAAACAGAGAAGGAAAGCCGATATTTTTATAGCTTCGGGAATTTACCACCACCTTTAGAGCTAATCAAATATTTAGGAGATAAAATTAAATACAATTATAAACGAGAACAACGGTTCGATACTTTTAACTGTGGACACTTGTGTTTAAGGTTTCTACTATTGAATTAAAGAATATTTAATAAAGATTTATAAAAATTAAATTCGAACGAGTATTTTTCTATTTTTTAATGCATGGGACTATATTACTTTTAATATATTTTATATTTAATCAGTCTGAGATGAACAACAGCTTGATAAACAGCAATAAACAATAAATAAACAACAAAAAACAACAATAAACAACAAATAAACAACAAATAAACAAAAAATAAACAGCAAATAAACAACAATAAAAAGCAAAAAACAACAAATAAACAACAATAAACAACAAATAAAAAACAAATAAACAACAATAAACAACAAAAAACAACAAAAAACAACAATAAACAACAAACAAACAACAAATAAACAACAAATAAACAACAATAAACAACAATAAACTATAAATAAACAACATTAAACAACAAATAAACAACAAATAAACAACAAATAAACAACAATTAACAACAAATAAACAACAAATAAACAACAATAAACAACAATAAACAACAAATAAACAACATTAAACAACAAATAAACAACAAATAAACAACAAATAAACAACAATTAACAACAAATAAACAACAAATAAACAGCAAAAAACAACAAATAAACAACAAATAAACCACTGGTTTCGTATTTAAGAAAATGAAGGAACATATTCTGAAGGAATTAACAAAGACAAGAAACGCATTAAAACGAAAATTTCAAAGCATTAAATTAGGGAGAGAAGAAAATGAATATCAATTAGAAGAGACATTTAAACCAATTACGCAACCTCTTAAAAAACTCATCACTGGAAATATACTACCCAATCAGCCTTTAAAGACGAAGAAAGAAGAAAATGAAGATTATACAAAACAAGAAATTAAAGTAGATCAAAACTATAGTAATGTATCTCATGATACATATGATGAGGAAATCACATTCTCAACCTTTTGTGTCAACTAATGAAAGCAATAATCAGCATACTGTAACAAGCAATGTGAGTTATAATTTAAATCTGAGTGAGCTAGAGCGAAAGGGCGAGCTTGATAAAGCCTTTGGCCCCTACAAGAAAAGCGGAGAAATGAAATTGGGAGCAACTAAAATAATTATAGATGATAATGAACTAATATTAGAAACCGGTGAAAAGTGGAAACTAACACCGGGATTATATTCTTTAATCTACCGTAAAAACCCCCAAGGCTATGACGAAATGGATTTGGAATCATATCAGATAATTTTAATAAAAACCAATGCTCATAGAAGAAATCACTTACATAATGATGCTCTTAAGGGTAATCGCTCTAAAAAATATCTCACAATCATAAAAAAACTGTTTCCATCAATGAACGCGCCTAGTGCGATGTCTACACCTAACCGCCGTACAAAATCTATTCATGAAGGGGGCGGTCTAATGACACTTAATACAAGTAAACCAAATTATGTATACTGGGATGATCCGAATGAGATCGTTAATAGACTAAGACTTCTAGTTGCATCACAATCAGCTGGTCATAGTAATCATAACAATGAAATAGTTTCCATAATAGAAGAGCTGCGAGAAGCAAAAATAATTTTTTAAATAAAAATGATATGTTCAATGATTTTAGCAACAATATCAAAATGTCGCTTGACAAGTTCGGACATTTTTCCTCCAGCAACATTACAAACCAAAATTATACTATGAAGAAATCTATTCCTGGCATATTGATAGATAATGAAAGTAATATTATTTTTTCAAACAAAAGACTTAAAAATGTAGGTGAATCCCTTGAAGACTATGATGTATGCACAAAAATATTTATGGAACGTAAAATAAAGCAAACGATGAGAAAGAAAGATAAACTCTTAATGGAGCAAATTACATCGAACGAGAAACTGATAGGCGAGATAGCATCTAGTTTCCAGAATATAAAAGCTGAGAATAAAAGTGAAATTCAAAACACAGATAAATCACTTAAAGAATACGTGAACATAGAAATTGAAACATTACGTCGTCTAATTAGCACTGAAAATCGAAAGATGCTATCTGCAATGGAGACATTAAAAACCCATATATTTACATATTTTAAACAACACGCAGTTTAGGGGAGAACTATAAATAATGCATGCACTTGTGAGGTATAAGGTAAAGACTTAATGGTCGTCGACAAGTTCGGTCACTTCTCTAATGAGTGACACAACAGGAAATATGATCTCCAGTTGTTGGACTTGCATATGGATAATAAGCAATATGTTGATGCAGAAAACAGGCGAATTAAAAACATCAGTAACGCAATGGACGAAAAAGACACGGTTAACACAAATTTTCTACAATCGAGAATCAACGAAGCGACACTAGACGTGCACACGCTTATAAACATCTAAAATGAAAAAAACGTAAAAAAAAAATATAAAAAAAAAATCAATATTGAAAGTCTCATTATTAACATACGCACCAAGTGAAGTTGACATTAAGAACAGAAAATATATAGATGGCAAAAATAAATCAATGGGCAAACATGACTAAAAGAGATTTAATTAATGAATTACATGCACCAGCCCGTAAAAACTTTAGGCGTCGACGTGTTGTTATAAAAGGAATCGACGACCTTTGGCAAGCAGATTTGGAAGAAATGGGAAAGTACTCGTCATCGAATAAAGGCTATAAATTTCTATTGACGGTTATCGACACATTCTCTAAATATGCATGGGGAGTTGCATTGAAATCTAAATCAGCTTAAGACGTTACTAACGCTTTATCAAGTATTTTTAAATTTAGAATTTACAAACCGACGATGGAAGAGTTCTTTAATACTACTTTCAAAACATTATGTGACAAAAATAACATCAACCACTATTCGACATATAGTGGGTTAAAAGCGTCTATTGTTGAACGTTTTAATAGAACCCTCAAGGAAATGATGTGGCAGAGTTTAGTTTCAAAGGAACATATCATTGGATTGAAATGTATAATAAATTGATTGATGAGTATAATCGAAAACATCATAGAACTATTAAAATGGAACCGATAAAACTGACCTCATTAAATGAAGATAATCTGTTAAACACTGATTACAATCATATTAAAATTTTTCACGGGGCAAAATTTCATGTGGGTGATTATGTTCGTATAAGCAAGCATAAACATACATTTGAAAAGGGATATACTCCCAACGGAAATTTTTAAAATAAAACGAATACAAATGACAAACCCAGCTACATACATATTAGAAGACTATCAGGGTGCACCCCTTCAGGGGGGTTTCTATAAAGAAGAGCTAAGGAAAACACGTTATCCAAATACTTATCTAGTTGAAAAGATAATAAAACGAAAAAACGATCGAGTTTTTGTTAAATGGTTGGGGTTCCCTAATGAACACAACTCTTGGATACACAAGAACGAGGTGCTCTAAATGGCGACAGATCATCAACGACGAACCCCTGAAAGCATTACACTCAAACACACACACACACACACATACACACACAGCAATATTATACCAATTAATTTTCAATAAAAGACATTCAAATGAAATTCATAAAATGCGTATTTATTTATTCATGTTTATTTATTTATTTATATATATATATATATTTTTTTTTTTCTTATATATCTACAAATCACAATTAGCTTATGAACTTATTCTATAATGACCCCAAGCATATGTTTGGATGCCATCTTCTCTTATTTTTTCTTATCATCTAATCCACTTAAAGTGGTTTTCTTAACTCTATGCGTATATAAATTATGGAACTTAGTTCTAAACATTAGCATACTATCACATCATTTCTTATTTTCAAATAAACATTCCTTATAACTATTTAAATTTAATTTATCTAACGCAGATTTTTTGACTCCTTTAGATTTTTTTATGCACCCTCCGCCTTCAAGCGATAAGGAGTACATCTTTGCCCTTAAACCTACAAACTCGACCATACTTTTGCCGCAGTTTTCGTCTTTCATCATTCCTAACACCTTTTTATTGCACCTTTTTATCCCGTATTTAACCGCTAAATCTTCGGGGTATTCCGAAGTATCAAACTTCATATCCACATCTTTGCTTATATCCGCAAAGAAATCATTTGTTTGAATGGAATAAATAAATGAGTCTGTATTCATATAATTTAATTCGACTGCATCTTGGAATTTGGGCTTCATGTAATCATAGTGGAAATCATACATTTTCCACTTTGACAATTCTAAGACTGTGAACCCTAAATACATCGGCTTATCATAAGTATTATGAAGTCGCTTCATTTGTATGGCATACATGTCTTCAGCAAATTGTGCAGAGCTATGAAAACTAGCCTTTGCAATCAGCGCTCGTGCTCCCAACCGATTGCAGCTCACTGTTTCCCAAGACGTGACTAGCTTGACATTTTTCCGTTTTTCAACGTTTTCCATCGTTTTCCCATAAACGGCATTGTTCAATAGCTTAAAGAAATCTTTCTCGTGCCATTGTTCTATGATGTGTGTTAAGATCAATGTATTTTTTCAGCCAAGCCGACTGTTTGAATCTTAACACACGATGGATCTTTGTCAGCTCTAGTCCGTTTATCAAGCACTGCTGCAAATTTCTGTAGTGTATGGGGTATTTTACTTTGGACCTCAGGTCAGCAATTAGTTTGTTGACTTTTGCTGCCGGTGTGGCCCTTTGGTTAAGCGGACAAAACGGAAGATCATTATGTAAATCGTGTAGGTTTGATGGATACATTAAATCAACCTCAAGAATATAACCATATTCTGAGGCTTCTCCAATATTTATTACATCTAATGATGAAATTTCATCTTCGGTCAACCACTGAAAACCTGTATAAGGGAGACATTGCGACATGGCCCAACCGTATAGATTGTTTGCATCTAAATACATTAAGTATTCAGACGGTTTGCTGGCATCGTATTCAGAGAGATATTTATGATTGGCTTTTGAGTACCTTTTACAGCACTGTACAAGCCCACCACGAATACCGCTCTGAATAAATCTATACATATCAATGTCAGTTAGCAGCTCCAGCTCAATTTATGTTGTCTTGAGCATAGCATCCCAAGACAGACCAGGAGTTGTATAATAATGAGCCGGATCAAGAGAGTAAATTTTCTGACAAATTTCTCTGAAATTTTGGAAAATGTCTGCTAATAAAAGCACATCAGTTTTAAGATACAATTCCATGTAATCTTTTAAGGTTTGACAACCAAAAACTGTCCAGACATGTTGAGCATGTGCATAATCTAATTCTGTACATTCGGAGTTTGTGAGGCTATTAAAGAAATTTTCTCTCGAAGGTAGAGAGCTCTCACTTAAACGACTCTCTGAGTCTAAATATTCGTATGGGAACACCCCCTTTCTATGAACCTGGTTGAATTGGTCATCAAGTGGAAAGAAACGTCTGACACTTTCAAACCTTTCAACACTTAAATTTCAAGATTTTTATCGTGTATATTTAGAAAGGGAGATGTACAATTCCTTATTCAGTGGCAGAACCTTGATTTCACTATCGACTTTGTTTAATTCTCTAACGAATAAATGTGAATCATACCTAGAGAAGTTATGGAAAAATGCAGGGACAAGAGGTGCAATTTGGAAATTAATGTTGCAGGCATTATGCGCTGCGCCTCTCAATTTACCATGGCCATTTAAATGGCAATGATCTCTAACGCGATCAACTCCTAACGCCTTTTTACAAATATGGCAGCTTAAGGCCATTCTTAAACAATTTTCCTCTTCAGAACTTATTGTTATGGGCCTAACTGTACTCAGGTATGAGGTGTCAATTTCGTTAACATCTTTTATTAGAGATTTAACGCAATTTTCACCTGCATTTTCACCTGTATCCATAGCAAATTTGTCTAAATTGGAATTAAAGGCGCATTTATTTATGCTGTGGGAATAGCTTAGGCACGTGCCACAGAACAGGAGCTCTTCTGTGTGGCTTGTTAATTGGGTGCGTACAAGTCTGAAAATATAAATCAACGTATTTCATAAGTATTTTTTTCTAAATATATGCATATGTTTATTTATATTTGAGTACATACCTTGATAAATTTCTTATCCATACAAAATGGGCCCGACCTTCCATCTCCAACAGCATTAGGCTCACGTGGGATTGTTTCTCCTCCTTCGTTAAATATAACGGCCCAATAACTGCTCCAATCTCCTCGTCGAGTCCGAAAACATTTAAGCGTTTTTGGTAAAGCGATCCAACTCGATACTTTTAATGGAGTATATTTATTCAGGCTCCAGCCACTATCCTTCTCCTGGAATTCATCCATTTTCGCCTTTATACTCGCATAGTGATCTATGAATGCATCCTCAAGGCTGGTTGACTGCGTTACAACACCCATTTCTGTTTGATGCGACTTCACAGATCTTATCACCTCCTCATCAACATATTTTACATACTCTGCGAAGAGCTCGAAATTAGCCTTCACAGAAGTATGCATATGTAAAATATTTTTGAGGAGAGGGAGTAGAGCCGCTGATGCATCACACATAAATTCTTCCGGCAGAAGAAGTCCATCCTTGCTGTTCTCGAAAGAATATGTGCATATGCGGTTCTTGAAACCGCTTGCGATCAGCTTTACCTGCTCATTCACTGGTGTGAAAACACGGATCTTGTGAGCATTTGACCTGAAGTGCGTGCTCCATTTCGCTTGTAGCATGTACACATCACACGCAGAACTATAAATAGCATGCTTGGGTGTTGGCATAACAGTTTTATTGTAGCTGGTGGTTGAAATTGGGTTGCCGATGCTAGATCCAGTGGAGTATTTGGAGTGGGTGGTGAAGCTGGGGTTGAAGGCGTTAGATCCGGTGGCGAAGTGGGCGTTGAAGGTGGGATTGGCGATTGTTGATCCGGTGGCGTAGTCGAAGTGGGCGTTGAAAGTGTTGGAGTTGATGTTGCCGTTATAGTTGTTGTAGTTGTAGGTGGCGATGGGTCCGTTGGGGGTGGCGATAGGGCCGCTATGGTTTGCGGTAGGCCCCCTGAGGAGAACGTTCGAGATTATCACCGGCTTATCTCCTCTGGTGTGGGTGGTGACAGATCCGTGGGGGGTGGCGAAAGGGCCGCTAGCGTTGGCGGTAGGCCCCCTGAGGAGAACGTTTGAAATTATCACCGGCTTATCTCCTCTGGTGTGGGTGGTGATAGATCCGTTGGGAGTGGCGATGGGTCCGTTGGCGGTGGCGATGGGTCCGTTGGGGGTGGCGAATGGTCCGTTGGAGGTGGCAGCAGGTCCGTTGGTGTTGGCAATGGGTCCGTTGGGGGTGGCAATGAGTCCGTTGGGGGTGGTGATGGGTCCGTTGGCGATGTTGTTGCTTCTAAACACAACATTATCGAAGTAATTCGGGATGCTGTTGCGACCCACGTTCTTATTATAACTAATATAATTGAACGTTTGGTCGCAGTCAGCGTTGGAGTTGTTGTTGTTGTTGCACTTGTTGAAAGCCATTTTTAAACAAAACGATTTTTTTTTAAGTTTGAGGTTTTAGATAGACGATAGTTCAGGAACTACTGATGCGGGTTCAATGAAGGAAAGGAGCCTTTATAGCTCAGGGACTGATTTTTCTATTACTTCATTCAATTGATAAATATTAGAGATAGGGACAAACAGGTTTAAGAGGACATAGGGTATGATCCGGTGCATCTACAATACAAGCGTGTACACTTTTTGAAGAAACTTCTCACGCCCAAAGTCATAAAACAATCAAAATAATGTGAAGATGAAAGAAGATATCCTAAAAATCAGTGAAATCTGGGGCATTCGATGAGTCTGATACTAAAAATTGACACGTAAGCCGCAAGTCATAAAACTATAATATTTAGGAGAAAACAATTGCAGAAGCCCATCCATACATTACCTGAATACATAATTAGTCCTTTACCCTTGGCACACGCACCCATAATAAAGCTGTTTACCCTTGTCAGTAGGTGTCTATAGGCGTGAAATTTACGATCGAACCTTTTTCTCTAACAAAACCTGTTTACAAGTGTGCGTCGCACTTGTGTTCCTTCGCCGTGTAGAAAAACGGTCTGTTCACACTCTTCAGAAAAGGGAGAGTAAATTAAATGCGCACGTGCCTGATCGAGCTCTCAACCCACCCCTGAAAAAGTACACAAACAAGTCGATGCATTCACTTGTGCGCATGTGATCTCATAACCCTCTCCCAATTAAAATCTGAATTTTAATGAGCGGCCTCTTATTAAACCAGTTTTTAATGATCGGTCCCTTTTCCCACCCCGAAAAAGTAGATGAACAAGTCGATGCGTGCACTTGTGCGCACGTGATCAGTTAAAAAAATGTAACGGCCACTTTCCTCAGCTCCCCCCTCATCAAAAGGTCACAAAGGCCCATGACGATTGGTTCCCTCACTTGTCCCTCCCTAAAAAAGGAGCACGTACCTGCATATTAAGGATCGGTCCCCTCACACCCCTCCTTCAAAAAGGGTCAGGTGCCTGCATATTAATTAGGGTCACGTAGGGTCATAAATCATTAATTATTCACATCACATAATTAAATTGACAGCAACTTCCCGTCACAGAACACACAGTTCCCTACTACCTATTCCCATATCATTGGCCTTGAAAATTGAAAAGTATACCTAAAAAGAAATACAATTTTTAGTGTTGAAAAGCGCCAAGTGCAAGCGTTTTTTGCATGCGTGTGCACACATACATAGATATATATGTATATGCAAATTAACGGAAATGGTTGAGTTACATTATTTCTTTATTCGGCAACTATGCTTGTTGACCGCTTCATATAAACTTAACTTATCATATCAGTGACACCGACAGAATGCTGACTTAGCACCTCGTGACCGTTCTTAGCCTGGGCACTTGGAGCGCACATGCTTGAAAACTTGGTGTGCGCATGCTGGTGTCAGATTTCGTGGATCGCTATGTTGCATCGTTAGATACTTTGTAGCGCACACATCCGCGCTTGCGACACTTTGTGAATTGTTTGTGTTAACTCCTCCGATACTATCTTTGACGTTTATGGTTGCGTCATTGATAATAATCATTCCTTCGTCGACAGTAACCGAGTCCAAGTGGCCCGGTTGAGTTCTGCATTGCGCGACAGTTCCAGATACAAGTTGTTGAGCACAGGTTGACATCTGCGATCTTTTTTTGAATCACACTCGCTGACAGCGAAGGTCTTCGTACCACACTCAGCAACTGTGTTGCCTTCTTCGAAATCTAAAATTCTCTTATGCTGGACTGTATAAACTTTAACTTTTTTGCAAACTAATTTAGGTTTTGGAAATTTAATACGAAAATACATTAAGTTTTTTTTCTGGAATGTTTTGATGCTAGTTACTTCTAAAATATCAGTTGCGCTGCCGTTCGTGAGATTTTCATTCCTTATTTCATTAACATCAATATTATCCAGAATTGTAGGGCTGATCAGGTTTATTTTTGACAACATTGTTATTATTATATTTTTTGATTAAATTGTCTCGTACAAAAGTTCCGTGTAAACACCGTCTGTTTGAATGCTGTTATTTCTATCTGATTATTTACTGAATCTACGATGACGATGGTGAACCGTTAGTGTTGCCAGTAATATCTCTATGTGTCTGAGGTCCGTGGTGATAATCTGTCTCATGTGTTGTTTGTCGAAGAAGTCTAAGGTATTTCTGGTGTCAGCGTAGATTCTGTATGATGTCACGTTAGTTGTATGTCCTAAATAATCGTATTCGTCCCAGATTGTCACGTCGCCGTCTATTATGGGTATCTAGTTCGAATGTGAGTTTTGAGGGGTGTTGTTTACCTAATGTTGTCCTTATGGACCACCCTCCCCCTAATCAGAACTTTCGTGCACATGAATTGTAATGGATATAATGTTTTCAGAGTTGAGTGACTTTTTGTTTCGTAGTCTTTATTTTGGGAAGTATGTTTATTAATTGAAGTATCGGAGCTTTGATATCTACGATCGCTCTTGAATCAATAGTCTTGAATCTATGGCAAACTTAGAAAATTTATCGATGCAGGTCAGAAAATTCTTTTTGTCTGTAGAAAAAACATCGATGTGGAGAATTTCACCGGTATATGATGGGATGGGTGTTTTCCCTAAGACCTGTGTTTTTGGGTGGCGGTTGTATTTGGCCAAGGAGCAAGTTTTACAATTTGCAGCTATTTCTGATGCTAAATGTCTTATCTCGGGGAAAAAGTAGTCGCGAAGTACTTGTTTCATATTTTCTTGCGCGGCTCGGTGGTCTCCAATATTTATTACATCTAATGATGAAATTTCATCTTCGGTCAACCACTGAAAACCTGTATAAGGGAGACATTGCGACATGGCCCAACCGTATAGATTGTTTGCATCTAAATACATTAGGTATTCAGACGGTTTGCTGGCATCGTATTCAGAGAGATATTTATGATTGGCTTTTGAGTACCTTTTACAGCACTGTACAAGCCCACCACGAATACCGCTCTGAATAAATCTATACATATCAATGTCAGTTAGCAGCTCCAGCTCAATTTATGTTGTCTTGAGCATAGCATCCCAAGACAGACCAGGAGTTGTATAATAATGAGCCGGATCAAGAGAGTAAATTTTCTGACAAATTTCTCTGAAATTTTGGAAAATGTCTGCTAATAAAAGCACATCAGTTTTAAGATACAATTCCATGTAATCTTTTAAGGTTTGACAACCAAAAACTGTCCAGACATGTTGAGCATGTGCATAATCTAATTCTGTACATTCGGAGTTTGTGAGGCTATTAAAGAAATTTTCTCTCGAAGGTAGAGAGCTCTCACTTAAACGACTCTCTGAGTCTAAATATTCGTATGGGAACACCCCCTTTCTATGAACCTGGTTGAATTGGTCATCAAGTGGAAAGAAACGTCTGACACTTTCAAACCTTTCAACACTTAAATTTCAAGATTTTTATCGTGTATATTTAGAAAGGGAGATGTACAATTCCTTATTCAGTGGCAGAACCTTGATTTCACCATCGACTTTGTTTAATTCTCTAACGAATAAATGTGAATCATACCTAGAGAAGTTATGGAAAAATGCAGGGACAAGAGGTGCAATTTGGAAATTAATGTTGCAGGCATTATGCGCTGCGCCTCTCAATTTACCATGGCCATTTAAATGGCAATGATCTCTAACGCGATCAACTCCTAACGCCTTTTTACAAATATGGCAGCTTAAGAGCCATTCTAAAACCATTTTCCTCTTCAGAACTTATTGTTATGGGCCTAACTGTACTCAGGTATGAGGTGTAAATTTCGTTCACATCTTTTATTAGAGATTTAACGAAATTTTCACCTGCATTTTCACCTGTCTCCATAACAAATTTGTCTAAATTGGAATTAAAGGCGCATTTGATGAAATACGAGAATGCAATGGGAACATGTTCATGTGTTGCCACTACATTCTCACTAACTCTAGAGTTTAAGGGCTTTAACATGCACTCGAAATCTGCATAGACTACGAAGGGTACATCTAAACTACGATTAACATTTTAAAACTTAGACTTGCCTTTCCGCCTTGGCAGGTCGATACCATCTTTCCACACTGCTGTTTATGCTCCTCGTGTAGTTTTATGCTGTGGGAATAGTTTAGGCACGTGCCACAGAACAGGAGCTCTTCTGTGGCTTGTTAATTGTGTGCGTACAAGTCTGAAAATATAAATCAACGTATTTCATAAGTATTTTTTCTAAATATATGCATATGTTTATTTATATTTGACTACATACCTTGATAAATTTCTTATCCATACAAAATGGGCCCGACCTTCCATCTCCAACAGCATTAGGCTCACGTGGGATTGTTTCTCCTCCTTCGTTAAATATAACGGCCCAATAACTGCTCCAATCTCCTCGTCGAATCCGAAAACATTTAAGCGTTATGGTTGGGTAAAGCGATCCAAACACTCTGAGTACTTTTAAATGGGAGGAAACTCATATTTCAATTCAGGCTCCAGCCACTATCCTTGCATGACGCTGGCGTTAATATCATCCATGGTATAGGTGCTGCTTCTATTGCATTACCTCGCGGTGTTTTAGAAGTGGAAATCTAATGACTCATCCGCATCCTCAAGGCTGGTTGACTGCGTTACAACACCCATTTCTGTTTGATGCGACTTCACAGATCTTATCACCTCCTCATCAACATATTTTACATACTCTGCGAAGAGCTCGAAATTAGCCTTCACAGAAGTATGCATATGTAAAATATTTTTGAGGAGAGGGAGTAGAGCCGCTGATGCATCACACATAAATTCTTCCGGCAGAAGAAGTCCATCCTTTCTGTTCTCGAAAGAATATGTGCATATGCGGTTCTTGAAACCGCTTGCGATCAGCTTTACCTGCTCATTCACTGGTGTGAAAACACGGATCTTGTGAGCATTTGACCTGAAGTGCGTGCTCCATTTCGCTTGTAGCATGTACACATCACACGCAGAACTATAAATAGCATGCTTGGGTGTTGGCATAGCAGTTTTATTGTAGCTGGTGGTTGAAATTGGGTTGCCGATGCTAGATCCAGTGGAGTAGTTGGAGTGGGTGGTGAAGCTGGGGTTGAAGGCGTTAGATCCGGTGGCGTAGTCGAAGTGGGCGTTGAAGGTGGGATTGGCGATTGTAGATCCGGTGGCGTAGTCGAAGTGGGCGTTGAAAGTGTTGGAGTTGATGTTGCCGTTATAGTTGTTGTAGTTGTAGGTGGCGATGGGTCCGTTGGGGGTGGCGATAGGGCCGCTATGGTTTGCGGTAGGCCCCCTGAGGAGAACGTTCGAGATTATCACCGGCTTATCTCCTCTGGTGTGGGTGGTGACAGATCCGTGGGGGGTGGCGAAAGGGCCGCTAGCGTTGGCGGTAGGCCCCCTGAGGAGAACGTTTGAAATTATCACCGGCTTATCTCCTCTGGTGTGGGTGGTGACAGATCCGTTGGGAGTGGCGAATGGTCCGTTGGAGGTGGCAGCAGGTCCGTTGGGGGTGGCGATGGGTCCGTTGGCGGTGGCGATGGGTCCGTTGGGGGTGGCGAATGGTCCGTTGGAGGTGGCAGCAGGTCCGTTGGTGGTGGCGATGGGTCCGTTGGGGGTGGCAATGGGTCCGTTGGGGGTGGTGATGGGTCCGTTGGCGATGTTGTTGCTTCTAAACACAACATTATCGAAGTAATTCGGGATGCTGTTGCGACCCACGTTCTTATTATAACTAATATAATTGAACGTTTGGTCGCAGTCAGCGTTGGAGTTGTTGTTGTTGTTGCACTTGTTGAAAGCCATTTTTAAAAAAACGATTTTTTTTAAGTTTGAGGATTTGAGGTTTTAGATAGACGATAGTTCAGGAACTACTGATGCGGGTTCAATGAAGGAAAGGAGCCTTTATAGCTCAGGGACTGATTTTTCTATTACTTCATTCAATTGATAAATATTAGAGATAGGGACAAACAGGTTTAAGAGGACATAGGGTATGATCCGGTGCATCTACAATACAAGCGTGTACACTTTTTGAAGAAACTTCTCACGCCCAAAGTCATAAAACAATCAAAATAATGTGAAGATGAAAGAAGATATCCTAAAAATCAGTGAAATCTGGGGCATTCGATGAGTCTGATACTAAAAATTGACACGTAAGCCGCAAGTCATAAAACTATAATATTTAGGAGAAAACAATTGCAGAAGCCCATCCATACATTACCTGAATACATAATTAGTCCTTTACCCTTGGCACACGCACCCATAATAAAGCTGTTTACCCTTGTCAGTAGGTGTCTATAGGCGTGAAATTTACGATCGAACCTTTTTCTCTAACAAAACCTGTTTACAAGTGTGCGTCGCACTTGTGTTCCTTCGCCGTGTAGAAAAACGGTCTGTTCACACTCTTCAGAAAAGGGAGAGTAAATTAAATGCGCACGTGCCTGATCGAGCTCTCAACCCACCCCTGAAAAAGTAAACAAACAAGTCGATGCATTCACTTGTGCGCACGTGATCTCATAACCCTCTCCCAATTAAAATCTGAATTTTAATGAGCGGCCTCTTATTAAACCAGTTTTTAATGATCGGTCCCTTTTCCCACCCCGAAAAAGTAGATGAACAAGTCGATGCGTGCACTTGTGCGCACGTGATCAGTTAAAAAAATGTAACGGCCACTTTCCTCAGCTCCCCCCTCATCAAAAGGTCACAAAGGCCCATGACGATTGGTTCCCTCACTTGTCCCTCCCTAAAAAAGGAGCACGTACCTGCATATTAAGGATCGGTCCCCTCACACCTCTCCTTCAAAAAGGGTCAGGTGCCTGCATATTAATTAGGGTCACGTAGGGTCATAAATCATTAATTATTCACATCACGTAATTAAATTGACAGCAACTTCCCGTCACAGAACACACAGTTCCCTACTACCTATTCCCATATCATTGGCCTTGAAAATTGAAAAGTATACCTAAAAAGAAATAAAATTTTTAGTGTTGAAAAGCGCCAAGTGCAAGCGTTTTTTGCATGCGTGTGCACACATACATAGATATATATGCAAATTAACGGAAATGGTTGAGTTACATTATTTCTTTATTCGGCAACTATGCTTGTTGACCGCTTCATATAAACTTAACTTATCATATCAGTGACACCGACAGAATGCTGACTTAGCACCTCGTGACCGTTCTTAGCCTGGGCACTTGGAGCGCACATGCTTGAAAACTTGGTGTGCGCATGCTGGTGTCAGATTTCGTGGATCGCTATGTTGCATCGTTAGATACTTTGTAGCGCACACATCCGCGCTTGCGACACTTTGTGAATTGTTTGTGTTAACTCCTCCGATACTATCTTTGACGTTTATGGTTGCGTCATTGATAATAATCATTCCTTCGTCGACAGTAACCGAGTCCAAGTGGCCCGGTTGAGTTCTGCATTGCGCGACAGTTCCAGATACAAGTTGTTGAGCACAGGTTGACATCTGCGATCTTTTTTTGAATCACACTCGCTGACAGCGAAGGTCTTCGTACCACACTCAGCAACTGTGTTGCCTTCTTCGAAATCTAAAATTCTCTTATGCTGGACTGTATAAACTTTAACTTTTTTGCAAACTAATTTAGGTTTTGGAAATTTAATACGAAAATACATTAAGTTTTTTTTCTGGAATGTTTTGATGCTAGTTACTTCTAAAATATCAGTTGCGCTGCCGTTCGTGAGATTTTCATTCCTTATTTCATTAACATCAATATTATCCAGAATTGTAGGGCTGATCAGGTTTATTTTTGACAACATTGTTATTATTATATTTTTTGATTAAATTGTCTCGTACAAAAGTTCCGTGTAAACACCGTCTGTTTTCTGAATGCTGTTATTTCTATCTGATTATTTACTGAATCTACAAGCTGGCCTTGTTTAAACTTGATTTCAATCGTTAAAGTCACGATTTCCTGCTATTACCTTTGGTGCGGTGCACAGTATATTTAGACGACGAGCATGACGATGGTGAACCTTTAGTGTTGCCAGTAATATCTCTATGTGTCTGCGGTCCGTGGTGATAATCTGTCTCATGTGTTGTTTATCGAAGAAGTCTAAGTTATTTCTGGTGTCGTTAGCGTAGATTTTGTATGATGTCACGTTAGTTGTATGTCCTAAATAACCATATTAGTCCCAGATTGTCACGTCGCCATCTATTATGGGTATCTAGTTCGAATGTGAGTTTTGAGGGGTGTTGTTTACCTAATGTTGTCCTTATGGACCACCCTCCCCCTAATCAGAACTGTCGTGCACATGAATTGTAATGGATATAATGTTTTCAGAGTTGAGTGACTTTTTGTTTCGTAGTCTTTATTTTGGGAAGTATGTTTATTAATTGAAGTATCGGAGCTTTGATATCTACGATCGCTCTTGAATCAATAGTCTTGAATCTATGGCAAACTTAGAAAATTTATCGATGCAGGTCAGAAAATTCTTTTTGTCTGTAGAAAAAACATCGATGTGGAGAACTTCACCGGTATATGATGGGATGGGTGTTTTCCCTAAGACCTGTGTTTTTGGGTGGCGGTTGTATTTGGCCAAGGAGCAAGTTTTACAATTTGCAGCTATTTCTGATGCTAAATGTCTTATCTCGGGGAAAAAGTAGTCGCGAAGTACTTGTTTCATATTTTCTTGCGCGGCTCGGTGGTCTCCAATATTTATTACATCTAATGATGAAATTTCATCTTCGGTCAACCACTGAAAACCTGTATAAGGGAGACATTGCGACATGGCCCAACCGTATAGATTGTTTGCATCTAAATACATTAAGTATTCAGACGGTTTGCTGGCATCGTATTCAGAGAGATATTTATGATTGGCTTTTGAGTACCTTTTACAGCACTGTACAAGCCCACCACGAATACCGCTCTGAATAAATCTATACATATCAATGTCAGTTAGCAGCTCCAGCTCAATTTATGTTGTCTTGAGCATAGCATCCCAAGACAGACCAGGAGTTGTATAATAATGAGCCGGATCAAGAGAGTAAATTTTCTGACAAATTTCTCTGAAATTTTGGAAAATGTCTGCTAATAAAAGCACATCAGTTTTAAGATACAATTCCATGTAATCTTTTAAGGTTTGACAACCAAAAACTGTCCAGACATGTTGAGCATGTGCATAATCTAATTCTGTACATTCGGAGTTTGTGAGGCTATTAAAGAAATTTTCTCTCGAAGGTAGAGAGCTCTCACTTAAACGACTCTCTGAGTCTAAATATTCGTATGGGAACACCCCCTTTCTATGAACCTGGTTGAATTGGTCATCAAGTGGAAAGAAACGTCTGACACTTTCAAACCTTTCAACACTTAAATTTCAAGATTTTTATCGTGTATATTTAGAAAGGGAGATGTACAATTCCTTATTCAGTGGCAGAACCTTGATTTCACCATCGACTTTGTTTAATTCTCTAACGAATAAATGTGAATCATACCTAGAGAAGTTATGGAAAAATGCAGGGACAAGAGGTGCAATTTGGAAATTAATGTTGCAGGCATTATGCGCTGCGCCTCTCAATTTACCATGGCCATTTAAATGGCAATGATCTCTAACGCGATCAACTCCTAACGCCTTTTTACAAATATGGCAGCTTAAGGCCATTCTTAAACAATTTTCCTCTTCAGAACTTATTGTTATGGGCCTAACTGTACTCAGGTATGAGGTGTTAATTTCGTTAACATCTTTTATTAGAGATTTAACGCAATTTTCACCTGCATTTTCACCTGTATCCATAGCAAATTTGTCTAAATTGGAATTAAAGGCGCATTTATTTATGCTGTGGGAATAGCTTAGGCACGTGCCACAGAACAGGAGCTCTTCTGTGTGGCTTGTTAATTGGGTGCGTACAAGTCTGAAAATATAAATCAACGTATTTCATAAGTATTTTTTTCTAAATATATGCATATGTTTATTTATATTTGAGTACATACCTTGATAAATTTCTTATCCATACAAAATGGGCCCGACCTTCCATCTCCAACAGCATTAGGCTCACGTGGGATTGTTTCTCCTCCTTCGTTAAATATAACGGCCCAATAACTGCTCCAATCTCCTCGTCGAATCCGAAAACATTTAAGCGTTTTTGGTAAAGCGATCCAACTCGATACTTTTAATGGAGTATATTTATTCAGGCTCCAGCCACTATCCTTCTCCTGGAATTCATCCATTTTCGCCTTTATACTCGCAGAGTGATCTATGAATGCATCCTCAAGGCTGGTTGACTGCGTTACAACACCCATTTCTGTTTGATGCGACTTCACAGATCTTATCACCTCCTCATCAACATATTTTACATACTCTGCGAAGAGCTCGAAATTAGCCTTCACAGAAGTATGCATATGTAAAATATTTTTGAGGAGAGGGAGTAGAGCCGCTGATGCATCACACATAAATTCTTCCGGCAGAAGAAGTCCATCCTTGCTGTTCTCGAAAGAATATGTGCATATGTGGTTCTTGAAACCGCTTGCGATCAGCTTTACCTGCTCATTCACTGGTGTGAAAACACGGATCTTGTGAGCATTTGACCTGAAGTGCGTGCTCCATTTCGCTTGTAGCATGTACACATCACACGCAGAACTATAAATAGCATGCTTGGGTGTTGGCATAACAGTTTTATTGTAGCTGGTGGTTGAAATTGGGTTGCCGATGCTAGATCCAGTGGAGTATTTGGAGTGGGTGGTGAAGCTGGGGTTGAAGGCGTTAGATCCGGTGGCGAAGTGGGCGTTGAAGGTGGGATTGGCGATTGTTGATCCGGTGGCGTAGTCGAAGTGGGCGTTGAAAGTGTTGGAGTTGATGTTGCCGTTATAGTTGTTGTAGTTGTAGGTGGCGATGGGTCCGTTGGGGGTGGCGATAGGGCCGCTATGGTTTGCGGTAGGCCCCCTGAGGAGAACGTTCGAGATTATCACCGGCTTATCTCCTCTGGTGTGGGTGGTGACAGATCCGTGGGGGGTGGCGAAAGGGCCGCTAGCGTTGGCGGTAGGCCCCCTGAGGAGAACGTTTGAAATTATCACCGGCTTATCTCCTCTGGTGTGGGTGGTGATAGATCCGTTGGGAGTGGCGATGGGTCCGTTGGCGGTGGCGATGGGTCCGTTGGGGGTGGCGAATGGTCCGTTGGAGGTGGCAGCAGGTCCGTTGGTGTTGGCAATGGGTCCGTTGGGGGTGGCAATGAGTCCGTTGGGGGTGGTGATGGGTCCGTTGGCGATGTTGTTGCTTCTAAACACAACATTATCGAAGTAATTCGGGATGCTGTTGCGACCCACGTTCTTATTATAACTAATATAATTGAACGTTTGGTCGCAGTCAGCGTTGGAGTTGTTGTTGTTGTTGCACTTGTTGAAAGCCATTTTTAAAAAAACGATTTTTTTTTAAGTTTGAGGATTTGTGGTTTTAGATAGACGATAGTTCAGGAACTACTGATGCGGGTTCAATGAAGGAAAGGAGCCTTTATAGCTCAGGGACTGATTTTTCTATTACTTCATTCAATTGATAAATATTAGAGATAGGGACAAACAGGTTTAAGAGGACATAGGGTATGATCCGGTGCATCTACAATACAAGCGTGTACACTTTTTGAAGAAACTTCTCACGCCCAAAGTCATAAAACAATCAAAATAATGTGAAGATGAAAGAAGATATCCTAAAAATCAGTGAAATCTGGGGCATTCGATGAGTCTGATACTAAAAATTGACACGTAAGCCGCAAGTCATAAAACTATAATATTTAGGAGAAAACAATTGCAGAAGCCCATCCATACATTACCTGAATACATAATTAGTCCTTTACCCTTGGCACACGCACCCATAATAAAGCTGTTTACCCTTGTCAGTAGGTGTCTATAGGCGTGAAATTTACGATCGAACCTTTTTCTCTAACAAAACCTGTTTACAAGTGTGCGTCGCACTTGTGTTCCTTCGCCGTGTAGAAAAACGGTCTGTTCACACTCTTCAGAAAAGGGAGAGTAAATTAAATGTGCACGTGCCTGATCGAGCTCTCAACCCACCCCTGAAAAAGTAAACAAACAAGTCGATGCATTCACTTGTGCGCACGTGATCTCATAACCCTCTCCCAATTAAAATCTGAATTTTAATGAGCGGCCTCTTATTAAACCAGTTTTTAATGATCGGTCCCTTTTCCCACCCCGAAAAAGTAGATGAACAAGTCGATGCGTGCACTTGTGCGCACGTGATCAGTTAAAAAAATGTAACGGCCACTTTCCTCAGCTCCCCCCTCATCAAAAGGTCACAAAGGCCCATGACGATTGGTTCCCTCACTTGTCCCTCCCTAAAAAAGGAGCACGTACCTGCATATTAAGGATCGGTCCCCTCACACCCCTCCTTCAAAAAGGGTCAGGTGCCTGCATATTAATTAGGGTCACGTAGGGTCATAAATCATTAATTATTCACATCACGTAATTAAATTGACAGCAACTTCCCGTCACAGAACACACAGTTCCCTACTACCTATTCCCATATCATTGGCCTTGAAAATTGAAAAGTATACCTAAAAAGAAATACAATTTTTAGTGTTGAAAAGCGCCAAGTGCAAGCGTTTTTTGCATGCGTGTGCACACATACATAGATATATATGTATATGCAAATTAACGGAAATGGTTGAGTTACATTATTTCTTTATTCGGCAACTATGCTTGTTGACCGCTTCATATAAACTTAACTTATCATATCAGTGACACCGACAGAATGCTGACTTAGCACCTCGTGACCGTTCTTAGCCTGGGCACTTGGAGCGCACATGCTTGAAAACTTGGTGTGCGCATGCTGGTGTCAGATTTCGTGGATCGCTATGTTGCATCGTTAGATACTTTGTAGCGCACACATCCGCGCTTGCGACACTTTGTGAATTGTTTGTGTTAACTCCTCCGATACTATCTTTGACGTTTATGGTTGCGTCATTGATAATAATTATTCCTTCGTCGACAGTAACCGAGTCCAAGTGGCCCGGTTGAGTTCTGCATTGCGCGACAGTTCCAGATACAAGTTGTTGAGCACAGGTTGACATCTGCGATCTTTTTTTGAATCACACTCGCTGACAGCGAAGGTCTTCGTACCACACTCAGCAACTGTGTTGCCTTCTTCGAAATCTAAAATTCTCTTATGCTGGACTGTATAAACTTTAACTTTTTTGCAAACTAATTTAGGTTTTGGAAATTTAATACGAAAATACATTAAGTTTTTTTTCTGGAATGTTTTGATGCTAGTTACTTCTAAAATATCAGTTGCGCTGCCGTTCGTGAGATTTTCATTCCTTATTTCATTAACATCAATATTATCCAGAATTGTAGGGCTGATCAGGTTTATTTTTGACAACATTGTTATTATTATATTTTTTGATTAAATTGTCTCGTACAAAAGTTCCGTGTAAACACCGTCTGTTTTCTGAATGCTGTTATTTCTATCTGATTATTTACTGAATCTACAAGCTGGCCTTGTTTAAACTTGATTTCAATCGTTAAAGTCACGATTTCCTGCTATTACCTTTGGTGCGGTGCACAGTATATTTAGACGACGAGCATGACGATGGTGAACCTTTAGTGTTGCCAGTAATATCTCTATGTGTCTGCGGTCCGTGGTGATAATCTGTCTCATGTGTTGTTTATCGAAGAAGTCTAAGTTATTTCTGGTGTCGTTAGCGTAGATTTTGTATGATGTCACGTTAGTTGTATGTCCTAAATAACCATATTCGTCCCAGATTGTCACGTCGCCATCTATTATGGGTATCTAGTTCGAATGTGAGTTTTGAGGGGTGTTGTTTACCTAATGTTGTCCTTATAGACCACCCTCCCCCTAATCAGAACTGTCGTGCACATGAATTGTAATGGATATAATGTTTTCAGAGTTGAGTGACTTTTTGTTTCGTAGTCTTTATTTTGGGAAGTATGTTTATTAATTGAAGTATCGGAGCTTTGATATCTACGATCGCTCTTGAATCAATAGTCTTGAATCTATGGCAAACTTAGAAAATTTATCGATGCAGGTCAGAAAATTCTTTTTGTCTGTAGAAAAAACATCGATGTGGAGAATTTCACCGGTATATGATGGGATGGGTGTTTTCCCTAAGACCTGTGTTTTTGGGTGGCGGTTGTATTTGGCCAAGGAGCAAGTTTTACAATTTGCAGCTATTTCTGATGCTAAATGTCTTATCTCGGGGAAAAAGTAGTCGCGAAGTACTTGTTTCATATTTTCTTGCGCGGCTCGGTGGTCTCCAATATTTATTACATCTAATGATGAAATTTCATCTTCGGTCAACCACTGAAAACCTGTATAAGGGAGACATTGCGACATGGCCCAACCGTATAGATTGTTTGCATCTAAATACATTAAGTATTCAGACGGTTTGCTGGCATCGTATTCAGAGAGAAATTTATGATTGGCTTTTGAGTACCTTTTACAGCACTGTACAAGCCCACCACGAATACCGCTCTGAATAAATCTATACATATCAATGTCAGTTAGCAGCTCCAGCTCAATTTATGTTGTCTTGAGCATAGCATCCCAAGACAGACCAGGAGTTGTATAATAATGAGCCGGATCAAGAGAGTAAATTTTCTGACAAATTTCTCTGATATTTTGGAAAATGTCTGCTAATAAAAGCACATCAGTTTTAAGATACAATTCCATGTAATCTTTTAAGGTTTGACAACCAAAAACTGTCCAGACATGTTGAGCATGTGCATAATCTAATTCTGTACATTCGGAGTTTGTGAGGCTATTAAAGAAATTTTCTCTCGAAGGTAGAGAGCTCTCACTTAAACGACTCTCTGAGTCTAAATATTCGTATGGGAACACCCCCTTTCTATGAACCTGGTTGAATTGGTCATCAAGTGGAAAGAAACGTCTGACACTTTCAAACCTTTCAACACTTAAATTTCAAGATTTTTATCGTGTATATTTAGAAAGGGAGATGTACAATTCCTTATTCAGTGGCAGAACCTTGATTTCACCATCGACTTTGTTTAATTCTCTAACGAATAAATGTGAATCATACCTAGAGAAGTTATGGAAAAATGCAGGGACAAGAGGTGCAATTTGGAAATTAATGTTGCAGGCATTATGCGCTGCGCCTCTCAATTTACCATGGCCATTTAAATGGCAATGATCTCTAACGCGATCAACTCCTAACGCCTTTTTACAAATATGGCAGCTTAAGGCCATTCTTAAACAATTTTCCTCTTCAGAACTTATTGTTATGGGCCTAACTGTACTCAGGTATGAGGTGTCAATTTCGTTAACATCTTTTATTAGAGATTTAACGCAATTTTCACCTGAATTTTCACCTGTATCCATAGCAAATTTGTCTAAATTGGAATTAAAGGCGCATTTATTTATGCTGTGGGAATAGCTTAGGCACGTGCCACAGAACAGGAGCTCTTCTGTGTGGCTTGTTAATTGGGTGCGTACAAGTCTGAAAATATAAATCAACGTATTTCATAAGTATTTTTTTCTAAATATATGCATATGTTTATTTATATTTGAGTACATACCTTGATAAATTTCTTATCCATACAAAATGGGCCCGACCTTCCATCTCCAACAGCATTAGGCTCACGTGGGATTGTTTCTCCTCCTTCGTTAAATATAACGGCCCAATAACTGCTCCAATCTCCTCGTCGAATCCGAAAACATTTAAGCGTTTTTGGTAAAGCGATCCAACTCGATACTTTTAATGGAGTATATTTATTCAGGCTCCAGCCACTATCCTTCTCCTGGAATTCATCCATTTTCGCCTTTATACACTGCGTTACAACACCCATTTCTGTTTGATGCGACTTCACAGATCTTATCACCTCCTCATCAACATATTTTACATACTCTGCGAAGAGCTCGAAATTAGCCTTCACAGAAGTATGCATATGTAAAATATTTTTGAGGAGAGGGAGTAGAGCCGCTGATGCATCACACATAAATTCTTCCGGCAGAAGAAGTCCATCCTTTCTGTTCTCGAAAGAATATGTGCATATGCGGTTCTTGAAACCGCTTGCGATCAGCTTTACCTGCTCATTCACTGGTGTGAAAACACGGATCTTGTGAGCATTTGACCTGAAGTGCGTGCTCCATTTCGCTTGTAGCATGTACACATCACACGCAGAACTATAAATAGCATGCTTGGGTGTTGGCATAACAGTTTTATTGTAGCTGGTGGTTGAAATTGGGTTGCCGATGCTAGATCCAGTGGAGTATTTGGAGTGGGTGGTGAAGCTGGGGTTGAAGGCGTTAGATCCGGTGGCGAAGTGGGCGTTGAAGGTGGGATTGGCGATCGTTGATCCGGTGGCGTAGTCGAAGTGGGCGTTGAAAGTGTTGGAGTTGATGTTGCCGTTATAGTTGTTGTAGTTGTAGGTGGCGATGGGTCCGTTGGGGGTGGCGATAGGGCCGCTATGGTTTGCGGTAGGCCCCCTGAGGAGAACGTTCGAGATTATCACCGGCTTATCTCCTCTGGTGTGGGTGGTGACAGATCCGTGGGGGGTGGCGAAAGGGCCGCTAGCGTTGGCGGTAGGCCCCCTGAGGAGAACGTTTGAAATTATCACCGGCTTATCTCCTCTGGTGTGGGTGGTGATAGATCCGTTGGGAGTGGCGAATGGTCCGTTGGAGGTGGCAGCAGGTCCGTTGGGGGTGGCGATGGGTCCGTTGGCGGTGGCGATGGGTCCGTTGGGGGTGGCGAATGGTCCGTTGGAGGTGGCAGCAGGTCCGTTGGTGTTGGCAATGGGTCCGTTGGGGGTGGCAATGAGTCCGTTGGGGGTGGTGATGGGTCCGTTGGCGATGTTGTTGCTTCTAAACACAACATTATCGAAGTAATTCGGGATGCTGTTGCGACCCACGTTCTTATTATAACTAATATAATTGAACGTTTGGTCGCAGTCAGCGTTGGAGTTGTTGTTGTTGTTGCACTTGTTGAAAGCCATTTTAAAAAAACGATTTTTTTTTAAGTTTGAGGATTTGAGGTTTTAGATAGACGATTGTTCAGGAACTACTGATGCGGGTTCAATGAAGGAAAGGAGCCTTTATAGCTCAGGGACTGATTTTTCTATTACTTCATTCAATTGATAAATATTAGAGATAGGGACAAACAGGTTTAAGAGGACATAGGGTATGATCCGGTGCATCTACAATACAAGCGTGTACACTTTTTGAAGAAACTTCTCACGCCCAAAGTCATAAAATAATCAAAATAATGTGAAGATGAAAGAAGATATCCTAAAAATCAGTGAAATCTGGGGCATTCGATGAGTCTGATACTAAAAATTGACACGTAAGCCGCAAGTCATAAAACTATAATATTTAGGAGAAAACAATTGCAGAAGCCCATCCATACATTACCTGAATACATAATTAGTCCTTTACCCTTGGCACACGCACCCATAATAAAGCTGTTTACCCTTGTCAGTAGGTGTCTATAGGCGTGAAATTTACGATCGAACCTTTTTCTCTAACAAAACCTGTTTACAAGTGTGCGTCGCACTTGTGTTCCTTCGCCGTGTAGAAAAACGGTCTGTTCACACTCTTCAGAAAAGGGAGAGTAAATTAAATGCGCACGTGCCTGATCGAGCTCTCAACCCACCCCTGAAAAAGTAAACAAACAAGTCGATGCATTCACTTGTGCGCACGTGATCTCATAACCCTCTCCCAATTAAAATCTGAATTTTAATGAGCGGCCTCTTATTAAACCAGTTTTTAATGATCGGTCCCTTTTCCCACCCCGAAAAAGTAGATGAACAAGTCGATGCGTGCACTTGTGCGCACGTGATCAGTTAAAAAAATGTAACGGCCACTTTCCTCAGCTCCCCCCTCATCAAAAGGTCACAAAGGCCCATGACGATTGGTTCCCTCACTTGTCCCTCCCTAAAAAAGGAGCACGTACCTGCATATTAAGGATCGGTCCCCTCACACCCCTCCTTCAAAAAGGGTCAGGTGCCTGCATATTAATTAGGGTCACGTAGGGTCATAAATCATTAATTATTCACATCACGTAATTAAATTGACAGCAACTTCCCGTCACAGAACACACAGTTCCCTACTACCTATTCCCATATCATTGGCCTTGAAAATTGAAAAGTATACCTAAAAAGAAATACAATTTTTAGTGTTGAAAAGCGCCAAGTGCAAGCGTTTTTTGCATGCGTGTGCACACATACATAGATATATATGTATATGCAAATTAACGGAAATGGTTGAGTTACATTATTTCTTTATTCGGCAACTATGCTTGTTGACCGCTTCATATAAACTTAACTTATCATATCAGTGACACCGACAGAATGCTGACTTAGCACCTCGTGACCGTTCTTAGCCTGGGCACTTGGAGCGCACATGCTTGAAAACTTGGTGTGCGCATGCTGGTGTCAGATTTCGTGGATCGCTATGTTGCATCGTTAGATACTTTGTAGCGCACACATCCGCGCTTGCGACACTTTGTGAATTGTCTGTGTTAACTCCTCCGATACTATCTTTGACGTTTATGGTTGCGTCATTGATAATAATTATTCCTTCGTCGACAGTAACCGAGTCCAAGTGGCCCGGTTGAGTTCTGCATTGCGCGACAGTTCCAGATACAAGTTGTTGAGCACAGGTTGACATCTGCGATCTTTTTTTGAATCACACTCGCTGACAGCGAAGGTCTTCGTACCACACTCAGCAACTGTGTTGCCTTCTTCGAAATCTAAAATTCTCTTATGCTGGACTGTATAAACTTTAACTTTTTTGCAAACTAATTTAGGTTTTGGAAATTTAATACGAAAATACATTAAGTTTTTTTTCTGGAATGTTTTGATGCTAGTTACTTCTAAAATATCAGTTGCGCTGCCGTTCGTGAGATTTTCATTCCTTATTTCATTAACATCAATATTATCCAGAATTGTAGGGCTGATCAGGTTTATTTTTGACAACATTGTTATTATTATATTTTTTGATTAAATTGTCTCGTACAAAAGTTCCGTGTAAACACCGTCTGTTTTCTGAATGCTGTTATTTCTATCTGATTATTTACTGAATCTACAAGCTGGCCTTGTTTAAACTTGATTTCAATCGTTAAAGTCACGATTTCCTGCTATTACCTTTGGTGCGGTGCACAGTATATTTAGACGACGAGCATGACGATGGTGAACCTTTAGTGTTGCCAGTAATATCTCTATGTGTCTGCGGTCCGTGGTGATAATCTGTCTCATGTGTTGTTTATCGAAGAAGTCTAAGTTATTTCTGGTGTCGTTAGCGTAGATTTTGTATGATGTCACGTTAGTTGTATGTCCTAAATAACCATATTCGTCCCAGATTGTCACGTCGCCATCTATTATGGGTATCTAGTTCGAATGTGAGATTTGAGGGGTGTTGTTTACCTAATGTTGTCCTTATGGACCACCCTCCCCCTAATCAGAACTTTCGTGCACATGAATTGTAATGGATATAATGTTTTCAGAGTTGAGTGACTTTTTGTTTCGTAGTCTTTATTTTGGGAAGTATGTTTATTAATTGAAGTATCGGAGCTTTGATATCTACGATCGCTCTTGAATCAATAGTCTTGAATCTATGGCAAACTTAGAAAATTTATCGATGCAGGTCAGAAAATTCTTTTTGTCTGTAGAAAAAACATCGATGTGGAGAATTTCACCGGTATATGATGGGATGGGTGTTTTCCCTAAGACCTGTGTTTTTGGGTGGCGGTTGTATTTGGCCAAGGAGCAAGTTTTACAATTTGCAGCTATTTCTGATGCTAAATGTCTTATCTCGGGGAAAAAGTAGTCGCGAAGTACTTGTTTCATATTTTCTTGCGCGGCTCGGTGGTCTCTATTATGTTCCACGATGTTGTTGTCACGATCTCTCTCTGCTCAGTTTTAATGATAATATCTACTACAAGATATTTGGTGTGCCTAAATGTGGTTGATGGAAATAATTCAATTGATTCAATGTTGGATGGAAGCAAATATTGGAAGTTCACAGAATATCGCATTTACGACGTCATCTTTAACTATATCTTGTAATGTTTGTAAAAGAGGCCCGTGGTCTGAAAATCGGACAATGTGTCGTATTTTATATTTAAAGAGTATGAGAGCTTTTAAAGATGGGAAGTTTGATTCCTCAATTACAATTTGATTCCTAAAACAGTTGACCGGATTGTCTGTTCTATCATATAATTGAGGGATTCTTCACTATGATTAGTGGTAACATCTGAATCTGGCGAATTTTTTAAGGCGTTAACATGTTGTCGTGATAGAGAATCAGTAACGTTATTTTCCTTTTCTGGCTTATAAAAAAACATGTGCGCTGTGTTCATCCACAAACGCCATCCATCTCTTCAGGTTTTTTCTCAGACATAGTAATTGTCAAAGGTTGTTGGTCAGTGAAAATGTTTAATTTTCTGACACCGTAAAGGTAATTGCGTAAATTCTGCAACGGCCTGTAGTTAAGTCAAAGGGTTGGCTAAAATAAGGGTGCGCAAGCATGACGTCCTCTAACTCTAGTATGTTTTTCAGCAAACCCTATTCTGTAGGGCTTGTAGTAGACTTTTTCATTCAGACCGTTGACTTTTTCATTCAGAAGATTCCGCTCCCTAAACCGCGATGCTGACATCTCAGTATTTTCCTTAGTTCGGTTCAGGTTCCTTACCAAATCATTTAATTCCTCTTCTCCTGACAAGTCAGAACCTCTTGTCGTATTGTATTGCGATGAAGATGATTTCTGCTGTGTTTACAGTTTTATGAGCGAATTCACAGGAAGCTGAAAGCAGGAAGCAGGAAGCGAGTAGGTAATTGCGGATAAATACATTTATTATTTTTTGCAATACCAGTTTTCTCAAAACGCAGAAGTAACTCTCAGAACCATGAGTATCAATATATTCCCATATCATTGGCCTTGAAAATTGAAAAGTATACCTAAAAAGAAATAAAATTGTTAGCGTTGAAAAGCGCCAAGTGCAAGCGTTTTTGCATGCGTGTGCACACATACATACATACATATGTATATGCAAATTAACGGAAATGGTTGAGTTACATTATTTCTTTATTAGGCAACTATGCTTGTTGACCGCTTCATATAAACTTAACTTATCATATCAGTGACACCGACAGAATGCTGACTTAGCACCTCGTGACCGTTCTTAGCCTGGGCACTTGGAGCGCACATGCTTGAAAACTTGGTGCGCGCATGCTGGTGTCAGATTTCGTGGATCGCTATGTTGCATCGTTAGATAGTTTGTAGCGCACACATCTGCTCTTGCGACACTTTGTGAATTGTTTGTGTTAACTTATATATATATTTTATGTACCTAAACATTATCGTTGACACTCGCTTGTCGACTGCTTATAACAAATAATAAAATAATAAAATATTGTTGGTCGAATTGTTACCATAAGCTTGGCCTTTACTGAAGTGTGGGTTTTTTTTTTTTGTAAATGGAATTGTCAGTGGATTGTTGGCGGTCGTGCTGACCGTGCTGAGGGCCGTTGGGGCCCTGGGGGGGGGCCCTGGGGCCGTTGGCTCCCGGGCTTATGAGTTTTTTCTTCATTGTCTTTGGCATAGTTTGCTGCGAACGCATAGCGGTTGTTGCTGACTTTTGCCTCCTGCGCAGGGGCCAAGGCCATTGGCAAGTCTACGTGACTTCTTGAGTCCGAAGTCAAATGTTTGCAGTGCTTTACTTCAATATTTTGTTGCTGGGACGTATAACATGAGGGTCTTATTTGTAAGAGGCATAAGCTTTTCCCGATTTCGTCATAATATTTAAGCAAGGTCGTCTCGCCCTGCCTCAATGTGCTCAGCTCTTGTTGAATGACACACACTGGTGACTTGCCAGCATATGTGAATTCTAATCGCGCGATAATCGTGTCGAAGGATAGTGTTATAAGAAGCTAACGTTGCGTTTGCAGAACCTCTTACTTTGTTGCGTATAGTAGCAACTTCTGGTAATATTTAGAGCTGACATTGTATGGCTTAAAAATTTATAATGAAACGGAAATGATAAACTTGTACTGCGTTTAGTTTAGGTTTCTAGCTGTTGTAGTTTCCGAGATCGCAGCGTTTATACAGACGGACTGACGGCTCAGCTCGTCGTCCTGATCAAGAATATATATACTTTATGGGGTCGGAGATGCCCCCTTCTGCCTGTTACATACATTTGTACAAAACCATTATACCCTTATTACTTATTTTCAAGGGGTTCAGGGTATAAAAAAGAGCAAAGAACACGCGTTGCTGCGTCAAAGTTTGTTGAATTTCCGAAGTGCAAGTGAAAAAATGCTTATTATGAAGCTAAATAAACAACAACGATATGTAAGTACAACCAAAATGAGTAAATAAAATATTCTTATCATAATAATGTAACTAAACAAAAATAAACATAATAATAATTATTATTTTTTAAAGAAAAAGGAAAAGAGGTAAGTGCCAATTGTATGAACATAATAATAATTATTATTTTTTAAAGGAAAAGAGGTAAGTGCCAATTGTGAATTTATCCAAGCTTTAGATTATATGTATGTAAGAACAAATATTAACGGAAATGCATTCATTTTTGTACTTATATTTAAACATATTTCGTTTTATGTCTTTTTGTTGCAGGCAGTACATATGTTGGAATCCACAATATAAAAATTTAATATGTATCGAAACGCAAAAGAAAAAATAAGATCAATTTGTTTTTAATAAATAATTACGTAAATAATATTAAATAAGCATTGGTTTTTTAATTAGTGGGTATATAGGTAACATATTTTTTTCAGTACAGTAGTCGGCAAAGCAGGGGAAAGCCCATGATACTCTGCTATCCCCCAGGGGTGCACCTCGGCCCAATCGACGACTCGTGTGACCCCCGGTGGATAGGGAAGGGACAGCGATTTCCCGGGGTAACGCAATAGGGTGCGCGTGGTATATATAACCCCTGGTTATGCAATGTCGTGCCAATAGCTGAACAAAACACAATCGGCGCTCTGCCTCATTTGTGTTCGCCAAGGGCATAGAGAAAGAGGCAGACTTGCCTCCTTTCCTATACCCCGATGAGCAGCAATCCGCCGATGGATATATTTGAATTTTCGGTCGCTTGTCTTTCCTTTCGATTAAAGCTTTATGTAAAATATGTAAAGGGTTGGCCACCTTGGTATGAAAACTTGAAGTTTTTTGTAATGATTGTTGGTTAGGGTAGCTAAGATGGAAGCGCTTGCAAGAAAAGTTTCTCGGGATAAGAACGACCGCACACTTATTCATATGTACACACGTAATTGCATATTTGTGGTTGTGTGCCCATGGTTTGTTGGCTGCCTATTCGATGCAAAAAATCTATAGACTCCCTAGATAACTGTTTTCGTTCTAAGCATATTTGTCAATGTTGGTAGTGCTAGTTTTTCGTTACTGATTCCGCCATTATTGGCATATTGCTGATAACGAGTCTGGGCATTCCTAGAAATATACCAACCAACATGTATGTATGTAGGTTGGTAATTTAACGAATGTTCAGAGCTAGATTAAAGATATATTCTAGTCGTAAATTTTCGACTTGACATAGCTATTATAGGTAAATACACGTGTTTTAATGCTCTATTTTCCTTGAAATATGCAGATTCTTCAGCAACAAATGAATGAGTATAAATTCCACTATTTTTTTACAAGCTTTGACTTGGAAACTTTTGATCTGGAAGATTTTAAATACAACTTTGTGAATATAACATCATTCAGACTTATTGATATGGGCGATGTAGCGGTCAAGGAAATTCTTAAGGATATTGAATCTTATGATCGACGGATTTTGAACCAAAATGAATCATTAAATTACAGATTTAAAAAAACCATTAAAATTGAGGTAAGAATAAATTCATACATAATCAACTATTGTTATTTTAAATCTTATTTTAGACAGAGGCTGCTTTAATGTTTGACTCCGTATATGTATTTGCCATCGGGCTGCAGTCTATTTACCCCTTAATTTACCTATCAAATTTGACTTGTAATGATGAAGTGCCGTGGAACGGGGGCCTGAGCTTAATTAATTATATAAATGCGGTATAAGTTCGTGTCTAAGCTGCACGGTTTTCAATTCATAATTTAGTTAAAGCTCTTTTGTATTATATGTATAAGCTAAATATTATTTTTTTTATAATTTTTATATGAAATGATTGCATAAATGCAGTGCTTGATGTATCCGCTGTATTTTATATGAAATATATGCGATTATCGCATTAATGAAAAAGTTACTTATAATTCATAAATTAAGATTTTTATACTCGTTCACGAAGTGAAACTAGTATATTGTGTTTGTGCAATGTCCGTCATGCTGTCCGTCCGAATGAACGTAACTTTTTTCGCCGCTATTAAAGCTAGAGACTAGAAAATTTGGATACATACATGTACTTATCTGCTTCAGAAAAAGTGTTAAGATGATTGTTCAATGTCTTCTAAAAAACGCAAATCGATATTGGTGAATAGTAACCACATTTTTAAAGCTAGAGTTACCAATTGCTGGTTACCTCCCCCAAAGGTTGACGTCTTGATATCCCGGCCACGCACACTTGAACGCCCTAGCCACACCGCCCCAATGAAAGGTAGCCCGCCTTAAAGATCGCTACAAAAATTCTAGCCACGGCACTCCCGTCCCAGCATTTCGATGAAATCGATATATCTCTCTTAGTTTTAAAGCTGGAGACATACATTATTTGCAGACAGATTCCTGACGACCTCCTCGAAAAATCGTGGCAAATCGATAAAATCGATAATCCTCCCCCAATTTTAAAACTAGGTACATTCATTTTTCTTCATATTATAATCTGTTATAAGTTATTCGCTGTTATTAGTAAATACTAATGCCCTCCTCTAAAGATCGCACAGAAAATGTTGTGGATACGCCGACTGGGGGCGTGACAAATCAATTAAATTCTTAGGGCGGGTAAGCCGCAGAAATCCATATGTCCCACAAATTTGACAAGCAGTTTTCTGATGACCTCTTTTAAGAATAGAGCCGACAATTTTCGGGTACACCCACTTTCATCCCCACAAATTGCAAAAATCGAATCGAAAATATTAATAATAATAATAAAGACCGGGAACGAGTATTGCGGAGTCGGTTACGGCCGATGTGCCGATTAAGTCATTTTGATTCCAACGATTCAACCGTTCGCATCGAAAATACTGTTAGTAAATATCGTCACCTAGAAACCACCCAAGTACAGCGGACATTGTGCGTACCTTTCGGCGCTAGCGCTATAGCGGCTGCATCTAGAAACAGCCACCCAAGCCACAAATCTGCAGTTGTTCTAATTAGAATTTATGTTGATTCTTATAGGATATGTTATGTTATTAGATAACTTAAAGTGAAGTTCGTCAAAAACAAATAGGTTGGGGTCAAGGATGTCTCTGTTTAGGGGACAATTGTGACCGTGCAAACTTTTTTGTTTTGTTTTTGATACTCGTATATTATTATTATTAATACACATAAAGCTATGGTGAACTAAGTGAACGAGTATTATGCAACGTTCTCACTTGCTTAACAATAAAAATCGGTGAAAAGATGGAAAAAAACTTATATTTTGTTTCTCATTCATGTATTTACATAGTTGCATTAATTATGCGTCGTTTAAGATAATAATCATTAAATTCGATGGAGGGACGGCGATATAACTACATTCTAAAGTACGTTTTTGTCGACAAAGTACACAGGAAGAAAATCTCTAATATTAACAAGTAAGATGGCTCTAGTCGGGATTGTCCGACTAGGAGATACCCTGAACCCAGCGGCGAGCTGTCGTTATATGCATTTAACTAAATAAAATAAAAAAAAAACGAATAATAAAAATTAATGCGCGAGCATTAATATTTGCAGCTGTGAAATTTATCGCAAAATTTTCACAAAATAGGAAACTACAAGTATATCCTTTAAATGTTGGTTGATCTGCGAAAGCTTTTTGATAGTGTGCATGCCAAATAGCATTTTTTCCCATTTTGTTGCTCCTTTCAATTATCTTCGTCAAAATCTGAGGTTAAACACACACGTACAACCAATCGCCTGAGAATTCGAAAAAGAATGTGCCTATACATATACGTATGAATATGTGTACACGCATGCAGGAAACGTCTTCACTTGGCGCTTGCCACCAAGTTGTTTGCCAATATACAAATACATTTTCTTTCATAACCTCAGTGTTTCTTAACCGATTTGGTTGAATGTTTTAATGCATTCTTATTGTACTATAGAACATTTATATAGCATCCTGAATCAAATTTGGTGGCTCTGGCTCTTATAGTTTCTAAGATATGCTCAAGCAGCTGCGTTTGACCCACAATTTGGAAAGTTAATTCCTAAGTAACTTCTAAACTAGGAATAGGATCATTATGAAATTTTTAGGACGTTACAAGAGCATTGAAATATGTGTACAAACCAAAGCTGAAGTCTATAGTAATTGATAAAAATCATTAATTTTTTTTTATATAGTTATCCTTAACGAGCCTATATTAAAACAAGTTTGGTAGCTCTAATTCCTATAGTTTCTAA
The DNA here is from genome assembly GCA_035041545.1 of Drosophila colorata. Classification (NCBI taxonomy): domain Eukaryota; kingdom Metazoa; phylum Arthropoda; class Insecta; order Diptera; family Drosophilidae; genus Drosophila; species Drosophila colorata. Next base: position 57,344 of record JAWNLD010000527.1, on the reverse strand, counting down.
GATATACTCGATAAATTGTGTCCAAAAATCGATGAACACCGTTTATAAGAAAACGATGCAAGTTATCGATCATTTGAAATAAACTTGATCTGCGTATGGCATATACGAATCGAAAAAGTCCAAGTTCAGCTCTCTAGCCCTTATAGTCTCTGAAATCGACGCGTTCATATAGACGGACGGACAGACAGACGGACATGGCTAGATCGACTTGGCTAGTGATGCTGATCAAGAATATTTATGCTTTATGGGGTCGGAGATGCCTCCTTCTGCCTGTTACATACGTTTGCACAAAACCATTATACCCTTATTACCCATTTTCAATTGGTTCAGGGTATAAAAACGCCACACGCGAGAAATATATTTATTGTGGCAATACAACAAATAACAAACCAATGAATAGGCACAGACGAATTAATAACAACTTTACTACCGTATACACGAACTTAAAAACAACAATTTTAATCCTTAACACAATTGGATTATCAAATTCGTCAAATTGTACCACACGTTTTCTTTAATAACTTCTTTCTTTCTTAACCGATTTTGATGAATCTTAAAGCAATAGATTCTTCAACTGCTTTATATATAAATATTCTTTTATACAGACGGACGAACAGACGGTCAGACGGATAGACAGAAACAGGAACCTCGACTTTAGCAAAAACATAAAGCCGGTTGGCAGTGAAGAATCCAACCCCGAAATTATCACAAACAGCAACCCGGTTGGCAACAAATACACCAACGTCGAGCTTAGCAAGAACATTAACCCGGTCGCTGACCAAGTCACTAGCCCCAAAAACAGAAACCCTCTCGACGAACAAGTCACCAACCCCAGCAGACACAATCACCAATTAAGCTTCGAGTACTTCCAAGCTAGCGAAAACATAATGAACCAAGAATTTTTGGGAGGCCACTATTAGTGCGGCCCTAATGAAACATAAAACAAATATGATGAAAAAAAAAAAAATCCCGCTAAAAATGTTACCAAAAAGTACCAACCCGCGATCATCAACAGGGACATAAAATGTGACGAGCCCTTAGACATGGTAAAGCTATTTACTGAACGTACGAAATATTCAAAGCATTCGAAGGTAGCAGCAGGCATTTCTTAGCTGTAGGAATCATTAGAAATAAAATGAAAGGCAATGCTGACGCTAGGTTACATCATATAATACAGTCCTAAGTTTCAAGACTATTATAGCCCTCCTGGACTTTACTTATACCGCCAAAACACCTATACAGGTGATAACTCAGAACCTTAACTCTTAAGACAAGAATAACTTCGTCTCCTGCAGTACTGCGACAGTATTCAAAGGAAGCTAATGTTTTTGACGAACAAAACTATCATGACACAGGACACGATCTCTGCCGATGTTTTGAAAAAAAAGTTTATGGAGGGCGCCATACACACATTCGTCTCCGGATTCAAAAAGTCCCGAAAGATCACTGTTTACCCGGCGCAACCTCGTGATTTAGTTTCGGCACTAGCGCTAGCTTAAGAAGCGATAGTTAGTAACGAACGCGGAATGTTTGCAGCAAGTTTTTCCAAACATGAAACTGGTACAATAATTCCCAACAAAACAATGAGAACCAGTTCCAACGAAAGGGTCCCCATTATAAAAAAACCCAGGGGGTGGACAGGATCAGGCAAATTCAGGCTCGCTTAGTCAAAAACAACGTTTTGCTCAAACAGCAATCTCTCAAAGTCCTTCCACACCAGAACCCCTTTAACCGATTCATCGTTTCGATTTAAGTACCGACCAGGTCCAAGCATAACAATAAGTCTTATGCTTTCGGTGGTAGCTCCAGGAAAACTCAAAAGATTAATTAAACCTTACAAGAATCGGCAAATGGCAAAGAATACGAGTCAAAAGTCCCAGGCGAGGTGGAAACAATAAACCACAACCTTTCCGATTCAGAAAGTTGTTATTTTTTAGAGAATATTTCCTGCTACCGTTTATCACAAGAGTAGTAGCGGGGCGTACAATCAGATTACAAGGGCTTCTAAGAATTATATCAAGTCACTTCCCGAGCTAAGACACATAGTGCCTGTGAAAACTCTTTTCAGGTTAAGTCTATTCTCGGTATCACCAACGTTGAGCAGAATGCTTTATCCACCTTTTTCAAGTAAAATCTTACTTTTGTATAATAAACACGTTGAAGGATTTTGACGGACCAGATCTTCTTAAAAAAGTCAACGCAACTATTGACTTTACCCATAACGTTATAAAAACAAACTATGGTTCGGAACCTATCCTTTTCACACGTTCGCCAAATGTGAAATTCATTCAAATGAAGTTCATTACAACAGGAAACATGAAAGCATAAAAAATATAAATATAAAAATGTCCCCAGTATCTTTCAGAGGGCCATCGATGATGTCCTCAGAGAAAAGATAAGCAAAACATGCTACGTGTACGTAGACGACTATATTATGTTTTCCGAAACAAAAGAAGATCACATCATGGATATCTTCTGGGTGCTTAAAAGTCTTCATGATGGGGGCACGAGAGTGTATTAGGAGAAATCCAAGTTTTTTAAGAAAAGTGTGGAGTGCCTGGGATTTATAGCGTCAAGGGGCGGGATAAAGACTTTACCTGAAAAGGTTCAGGCAATATACAATTTTAAATCCCCACTTACGCTCTTCGACCCTAGATCATTTCCATTGAGTAATAAAATAAAGAGTGGAAATTTGGATCCCAGCTATTATTACAGTTATTTGGTTCATCTTCGGTACTTAAGGATGGTCTGCAAACGCAAATTCAAAACACAGCAAATTTACCTTAGGACGCAACAACAAAACTCTGAAAAACAACAACACTTCGCATAGAAACCGGTATTGTCCATTCTTTTGTTTTGATCGTCTGCCATGTCTATGGGCGACTTCAGTCCTGAGCTTAAGAGCATAGGCAGCAGCTCACGACGAAAAGAGACAGAATCATTTTTGTCATATGCCTTCATTTGCCGGCGCAGTGTGGTTTTTGTTGCTTTCACAAGGCTTGGCGCCAGTAGGTAGAACTTTCGCCTGCCTGAGTAGCATAGTAAAAAAAATCAAATGGTACTTAATTCGGCTTCGTTTCGGCATGCAAAAATTGCACACTCGCACAGAAAATGCAGTTAGAAACCAAGGCCGATAAGAAGAAGATGTTTGTTTATGACTTTGCAAAACACAGCAACAGTATATGTGCAGACATTTGGGCAACGAGTTTGAATTTAGTGTTTGAAGCCTTGCCGGCTGGACTGAAGTATTTTGAATAAAAGCCCGAGATTCAAATTTCCGCTCTTTTTTATTACTCTTTTCTAGATCTTTCAAGCTATTACAAAAAACACTCAAGCAAAGTGGTTTGGCTTAGCTGGTTCGAGGCCAGGCGTCTTCAACTGATTAAAATAATAATATTTTAATTTTTTTGACAATATAGTTCGACTACACTCCGGTAGTCTTCTTCGGGGCTCTCTACAATAAATGTTTTTCACATATAATTTTTTAACAAAAACCAAATTTTTTCCTTTCAATTATTTACACGTCCGCTCTGAACGACGTGCAGTTCTTAACTGAATGTTTATGTGTCAGTAGGCGTCTGTATATGTGTACACAATTAGCAGTGTCTGTTTTGTAGTTCAGTCTCTTGTTTGTTGGTATGTTTATTATGTGTAGCATTTCTAGTGTGCAGTTCTGTTGTTCTTGCTGTAATATTGTCGTAGCATCGAAATTTGGTGTGTGTCCGCTTTTCATGCAATGCGATGCAAGAGTTGTTTTCTGTACGTTTGTCTGATGTCTGAGTTTGATGTCTGATTTGTGTTGTGATATTCTTGTCGATAATTTCGATTTGGTTGTTCTTATGTATACCTTGTTGCATATGTTGATTTCGTCTCCTTTACAGGGTATCTTATAACTTATTTTGTATCTTATATATATCACATTATTCTTTTTCCTATCTTATTTATACCCTGAAAATGGGTAAAAAGGGTATAATGGTTTTGTGCAAATGTATGTAACAGGCAGAAGGAGGATTCTCCGACCACATAAAGTATATATATATTTGATCAGCATCACTAGCCGAGTTGATTAAGCCCTGTCCGTCTGTCTGTCCGTCCGTCCGTCTGTGTGCATGAATGCGTCGATTTAAGAGACTACAAAATCTAGAGAGCTGAGCTTGGACTTTAGATTCGTATATACCATACGCAGATCAAGTTTATTTTAAATGATCGATAACTTGTCCCGTTTTCTTATAATCAGTGTTTATCGGTTTTTTATCTGATTTTTTGAGCATATCTCAAAAAATATAAAAACGAAAGCCACCAAATTTGTTTGAGTATATTCCCGTAAACGATACGCAGATTATAAATATTTCGGATTTTAGATACCTCCCCCATTCGCCCCCCATATAAAAAAACTTCAAATCCGCAAATCAAGTACTACTAACTGTGGTTTGGCTTGTACACAGATTTCAATGCTCTTGTTAGTTTATAAGTTATTTAAGAATCAACTTTTCAAATTCGGGGCCAATCGCAGCTGCTTAAGCATATCTCAGAAACTATAAGTGCCAGAGCCACCAAATTTCGTTAAGGCCGCTATATAAATGTTTTATAGTATAATAAAAATGCATTTAAATAAATTTCATCCAAATCGGTTAAGAAACACAGAAGTTATTAAAGAAAATGTATTTGTATATTGGCAAACCACGTGGTGGCGAGCGACAAGCAGACGTTTTCTGCATGCGTCGCTTCGATCGATTTTTTATTACGGATTAGAAAATCGTGTTGATAATCATCGATGTGCCGATATATCGAAAAAAAAAAAGATTATCGAGTTAAAATTAGAAAATAGAGCTGTTGTTAACATCGATTTTTTTTAACATCAATAAGTTAAAGTTCGCTTTCTTTCAGTTGGTTTCAGCTTAAGCTTTAAGACTCCAAAAGGGCCAATATATTTATAAGAATCGATCAAAGTGCATCGAAATATCGTAAAAAAGATTATCGAGTTAAAATTGGAAAAAATCGGTGCTGTTAACATCGATACATTGATATTTCAATTTTTTTACATCACTAGTGTGCACCCATACATTCATACATATGTATATGTACATTCTTTTTCGAGTTCTCAAGCGATTGGTTGTACGTGTGTGTCTAACCTCAGATTTTGACGAAGATAATTGAAATGCACCTATGGCTCGGTGGCAGAGATGTTGCCTGGTGCGCTATCAGACGCGGGTTCGAATCTGGCTTGGGTCACTGTTTATTACTGTTTATTTAAATTATTATTTTATTTTATTTTAAACTTAACACACTTATTGGTCCAAGTGTAACTAATGCTGGGACATCCGCGATTTGATATATTCTGGAGCAACAAAATGGGGAAAATTGGAATTTGGTACGCACACTCTTAAAAAGCTTTCGCAGATAAACTGCAACCAACATTTGAAAGGCATAGTTTTCTATTTTGTGAAAGTGTTGCGAGAAATTTCACAATTTCGGCTTCGGAAGCGCGATCATTAATTTTTTTTATTTATTTATTTTTTATTTTACTAAGTGCGGCTGTGGTGTCGTGCGTATGACTGCAGAGGGTTTAATTAAATGCATGTAACGACAGCTCACCGCTGGGTTCAGGGTATCTCCTGGTCGGACCCTCCCGACTTAAGCCATCTTACTTGTTTTACTTTTGTTTTTGTTAAAGAATTCCATTAGTGTGTATTCTGGTTTATGTGCTATATTTCATTTCTGTCTGTCAAAGCAGTTTGACCTGTCTAAACGTTCCGAAAGTGTTGGCACATAATATGTACTACATGTATTAATGATTCTTCTTGTCGTGGTATTGATGGTCTTTTGTATCTTTCTAAAAGTTTTGTTATCAACCTTGGTGGATAGTCGTTGTTTTTTAATATTTCTCTTTTTTCATTCTTGATTTCCGTGTGGTATTCTGTATCAGTCAGATTCATCATTCCCAATGCTGTGATGATTTTCATATTTTTCGGATGTTTGGTATGAAAGTTAAGAATCCTGCCTGATGCTGTCGGTTTGTTGTACCATTTGTCTTTTAGCTTGTTTTCATGTTTCTGTATTATTGTGTCCAAGTTTGGTAGTTTCCCATCTTTTTCTGTCGATTGTAAATTTAATGTTTCTGTTAAATGAGTTTAATGCGTCTAGGGTGTTTTGTATTTCCGATTCCTTAGCTATACCAAATAAGTCATCTACATATTTTGTCAGTATTCTAGGTGTGTTCTTCATTTTCTTAGTTGTAGTAGGGAATTGTATATTCTGTGACAGGAAGTAGCTGACAATTCATTTAAAAGATGTTAATAATTTATGATTTATGACCCTACGTGACCCTTATTAATATGCAGGCACCTGACCCTTTTTGGGTGAGGGGTCTGAGGGGACCGATCATTAATATGTAGGTACGTGATCCTTTTTTAGGGAGGCGGAAGTGAAGGAACCAATCGCCATATGCCTTTGTAACCTTTTGTGGAGGGGGGAGGAAAGTGGCCGTTACATTTTAGTAACTGTCTCTTTTCTGAAGTAGTCTGGGTGCTCGATTATTCAAATTCAGATTTGAATTGGGAGGGGTTATGAGATCCCGTGCGCACAAGTGAACGCATCGACTTGTTCGTCTATTTTTTCGGGGGTGGGAAAAGGGACCGATCATAAAAAAACCGGTTTAATGAGGGACCGCACATTAGAACTCAGATTTGAACCCACTTTTCTGAAGAGTGTGAACTGACCGTTTTTCTACACGGGGAGAGATCGTAAATTTCACGCCTATAGACACCTACTGACAAGGGTAAACAGCTCTATTCTGGGTGCGTGTGGCAAGGGTCAAGGACTAATCATGTATTCAGCTAAGAAAGACAACAGCTTTTCATTTTACAGATTTTTTGTCAATTTATTTATTGTTTTGTTTATACTACAATTTATTTAAAATATTTTTTAGCTTAGGATTAAATAGTTTTATTTATCATTCTTTTACTTAATTTAGTGTACTGTGATATAAGGCGTTCTAGTTTTTGTAGTTTTTGCAGCCTTGGTACTGGGAGCCTACTTATACAGCTGACTCTTTTTTTAAAAATATCTCTCTATAGTTGTTTGCATCTCTTTCTATTTCTCGTCCCAACTTTTTAGAAATTTCAAAGCGTAAACGAGTTAAATCTTTTTCTTCGTCACTTTACTTTTAGCTTAAGATCTACATAATATTAAAATCCTAAAATTAATTCATGATCTTGAGGCTTCCTACACTTTCTCGCTTTTTTTAACTGTTGCGTGGTCATGTTGGTTGACATCTGAATCAAACTAACTCTAAATTAACGTACGCGCACCTTCTAAGGCACCGACTCTCATTAAATCTTTTCAGTATGTTACATAAAGTTGAGGCAAGATGTTGAAGGTAGATAGAAACTCTTGCGTTTTGGTTCATTTCCAATCTGTATTTGGAAACGATAATCAGGTTTTCGTTAAGGAACTAGCATTCATGCAGGGTGGTTCGGTTATTCCAAATTTCTTTCACTTCAAACCACCATACAATATAAAGGAGCTGGATGAAGTAAATCAAAAGACTAATTTAATAGCCCAAGAATATGTAGATGGTTTGGATTGGTCGGATGGAGATATTTCATATTTAGGGCTGGAGGATATATTAACGCCATTAAACATTTTCGCCTCAATCATTGTAAGGGGCGAAGATAAGAAACAATTTTTAGTGAAATATTTATCTACAGACATAATTGATTTGGAGCTTGAAGAAAGTTTAATACACTTCCCAAACTATTTCACAAATTGCAGAATACATAAAAAATCTTCAAACCAATGCGCACTTAATAATTTATTCAAACTTTTTGTAATTATGGAATTACTATGGAATTATGGAAATTTCAAAATTTATGGAAAATAAAAATGCGTAACTTTTATTTTTTTCATAGGGTTGTTTTTATTTATTTATTTATTTTCTTGCTAACTATAATATGTATAATATGGTGCATTCAAATGATACATAAAATCCTTGAACATCAATAGCAACTCGCTCCAGATCCATTTTTAGGGGTTTGTTTTTGATGCTTATACTAGACGATGCGCTGAACTTAACCAGTCAACGGAGAATATTCAACTAATCGGTCATGCATAAGCAAACAATATACTTTTGTGTTCCTAGAACTTGCATTCTTCAGTTCGATAGAAACTGTCACATCAATTGGTCCCGTTTTAACAGACTCATTCTGATGCGAAAGATCAATAACAATAATCGGCGCCTTTTCCTTAAACTCGCTAGGTGAAAGCAGCGGCCGAGACTCTTTCTTATAATAGCTTTGTTGGAAATTTGTATACATGTCGTAGAGGCTAGCGAAACGTTCTCGTCCAAAATTAATATTCATGTCATCATATGGATACGTTTCAGAATTCAAGTACACTTTTATGTTTCTCAAGTGATTTTGAATTAGTGCTCCATTTGATGTAAATGCTATTATCGCAAAACGGGGGCGCTCTCTGTTGGCTGCAAGCTTAACATTCCATATATGATGGGAGCCCTCCGCTAGTGCGGGATTAAGATAGCAGTCCCAGCTACGAAATGCTATTGGTAACGAACCACCGTTTTTAGTCAAACTGAACATTGCCAATTTCTTCTCATCGCTAAGTGCTACATGTGGTATTTTCCATGTTATATTGGAAACATTCCGTTTAAATTCAACGTCTCCAATTTTTGAATAAAATACATCTTCCATGCTTTTAGTCATGAGTAATATAAGTAAGTGAGTAATATAAGTACGAATTTAAGAGGAACGGAGAAATTAAAATATCCACCGTTTGCTAGCTGTCTATCAGATCCATTAAACCATCCAGAGTTACTAAGCATGTGACTCTCGCTCTTATTCATTGAAACGTTGTTTTTTAAGGTGCTCGTTGTACCAACAAATCGTGTGCGATCGATTTCAATGCCATTCAATTCATATCGAATTTCATCAAACAAATAACCCATACAATTGTTTTTTAATTTACCAGCGTTAGTAGGTGTGTTGTCAGCCAAATAAATCGAGCCCTCAATATTAATAAAACTCTCGCTCGGTAATACATAAAGATCCTGATTTTGGATTGTAATTCGAACTTCATCATTAGTCTTAAATGATTGAAGGTAGGGTGAGTAACTATGATATTCTTTTTTAATATGCTCTCGTCGGAATAGGGCTTCTCTCGAACATTCAAGATATCGCTCATTGCGTTCTGATTGTAAAAACTTGAAAAATAATCTATTTACAGGTGTAAATTTCCCTTACTGATCTTGTTCCCTCTATGTTAGAACTGGGAATGTTTGAGGTGGGGTAGTTACACGCATATTTATTGTAAATAATCATTGTCGTGGTCTTAAATGTAAACGAACTGTAACGCTCTATTCACGTAAATTACCTAAATTTCCGTCTTGATCAACAATCCGTAAAATTAATGACTGAATCTCTCTCGTGTTCACGGGCAAATAAATCAGGTTGATAGGTTTCTCGCATTTCTCTCATTTTATGGCCTGGTGGTACGTTGAGAGTAAATTCATGCAACGTATGACTTGATTCTTCGTTCACATATGATCCGCTTACAATATTACACTCCAAGCGAATTGTATTCACTTTCAATATATCGACAGGTTGATCTGAGGTATGTACGGTTTTGACTTTAGCTCCCTGTTATAAAATCCAAATAATTTGCCAATAGTACGCTCCATGTCAAAATATATGGGATGTTCCTTAGTTGAAACCATGACCTGAAGTGTGTTGTTGTTGCTCTCGATAAGTGGATGATTTATTTTTTGGGTTGTACTTCCTTAATTTTCTCTAATATAACATTACTTATGTCATTTATCTCGTAGGATCCCACGGGAATCTCGAATACATGTTCTCCAATATGGAATAAATTATTATCATGATCCACATTTGGAATCGAGTTATACATATGAAAATTGATAGGAGCACATTCATAGTCCGTATGTAGTATAATAGGCGGAAAGAAGTTTGCCGATAATGTTGAATTGCATCCTGTTAACGTAAGTGTTGTTGACATTTTGACAAGTTGTGTGTAAGTGAAGTATCAATGAACGTTCTTGTCGTTATATTTCAAATTCGAATGAAGTCTGCAAATCCTCGTCTATACCGTCCATTACCTATGGGGTCATATTTACTAATTAATAGAAAGCCAAATCTTTCTTTCCAACATAATTGACAAATTTCCTTAAAACAATCAAAATTCATATCAACGCATACATGATCCTGACAGACGTGCTTCATATTAAGGGCATCTTGTTTAAACATTAGATTAGCATTATCACGCACAAGATGTTTCGGAATACGTGTGAATGTTTGGCATAAATAAAACGCATCGATGTTGCTATGTCGCCCCATGCAAAAGTACGCACGAATATTATTTTGTTTTTCACACGCTACATCATCAAATATCATTATCGAGTTCTTTTTGGCCTCGTCTGGTGCTATTACACTTTCATTTTCAGAATATGTAAAATAGCCCATGCCTTTGATCGGGCCTACAAGTTTTTTAAATATTCGTATTTAGGTTGAAATAACGACTTTGAATACAAATAAATATTTTCAAATTTTAGCCCATTGGGACTCTAGTAGTAGGGAATTGTATGTTCTGTGACAGGAAGTTGCTGTCAATTTAATTATGTGGTGTGAATAATTAATGATTTATGACCCTATGTGACCCTAATTAATATGCAGGCACCTGACCCTTTTTGAGGGAGGGGTGTGAGGGGACCGATCGTTAATATGCAGGTACGTGATCCCTTTTTTGGGAGGGGGAAGTGAGGGAACCAATCGTCATGGGCCTTTGTGACCTTTTGAGGAGGGGGAGCTGAGGAAAGTGGCCGTTACATTTTTTTAACTGTCCCTTTTCTGAAGTAGCGTGGGTGCCCGATCATTAAAATTCAGATTTTAAGTGGGAGGGGTTATGAGATCACGTGCGCACAAGTGCACGCATCGACTTGTTCATCTACTTTTTCGGGGGTGGGAAAGGGACCGATCATTAAAAACTGGTTTAATAAGAGGCCGCTCATTTAAATTCAGATTTTAATTGGGAGGGGTTATGAGATCACGTGCGCACAAGTGCACGCATCGACTTGTTCGTCTATTTTTCGGGGGTGGGGAAAAGGGACCGATCATTAAAAAACTGGTTTAATAAGGGACGCTCATTAGAATTCAGATTTGAAGTGGGAGAGGTTATGCGCCAGGCAAGTGCACGCATCAACTTGTTTGTTTACTTTTTCAGGGGTGGGTTGAGAGCTCGATCAGGCACGTGCGCATTTAATTTACTCTCCCTTTTCTGAAGAGTGTGAACAGACCGTTTTTCTACACGGCGAAGGAACACAAGTGCGGCGCACACTTGTAAACAGGTTTTGTTAGAGAAAAAGGTTCGATCGTAAATTCTAATGTATGGGATAAAAGAAAGACAACAGGTTTTCATTTTACAGATTTTTTGTCAATTTATTTATTGTTTTGTTTATACTACAATTTATTTAAAATATTTTTTCTAGCTTAGGATTAAATAGTTTTATGTATCATTCTATTACTTAATTTAGTGTACTGTGATATAAGGCGTTCTAGTTTTTGTATTCGTATAATATAAAAGTGACAGGCGCAGGTGTCACATCCAGTTATTGTCTGATCTGAGGACCAGGGGCATATTGTTAAATGTTCTCCGTATTGCGATGTTCTAATGTGAGATTTTTCGTATTTGGTGAAATATTCTCGGTATTCCGCAAACAGCCGTTGATGCTCAGGAAAAATCATCCCATCAAATTCGGCTAGAAAATCATCAATTTTCTTTACAATGGAGGTGTAGCCAAATTTTGAAATTAATCCCATTTCTGTACTGTACTTCTTCAAGATAAAATTAGAACTGAATGCAGCCTTGATACTGGGAGCCTACTTATACAGCTGACTCTTTTTTTGGAAATATTTCTCTATAGTTGTTTGCATCTCTTTCTATTTCTCGTCCCATCTTTTTAGAAATTTCAAAGCATAAACGAGTTAAATCTATTTCTTCGTCATTTCTATAAGTTACATTTAAATCGGTGAACCGTATATCATTTTTTTGAGTCATTGCACATTTGGGAATAATATGGTTGTAATATATACTTGTAATTTGATTTTTCAATAATGTATTCCAACATAAGAAAGATGTAAAAAATATACCCAATCGTATAAACGATGGCCAGGATTCGCCATCAAACTCAATTTTATTACCATATTGATTTAATACTAAAATACATTGATTTTCCGGTTTTCTATACCTAAACTGATACTTTACTGTATCAAGTAGGGGGTGATCAACTATTGTATCAGGCATTAAGAACTCAAACTGTTCAAGCCTTAACTGGATATATTTCTTGTGCATTAACAATCGAATCCACTCCTCCTTCTCTAGGCCAATGAAATTTCGTTTATGTTGCATCCAGATCATGGGTGTAAATGCTCTTAAAGTTGAAAATCCACACTTTAATTTTAGCTTAAGATCTACATAATATTAAAATCCGAAAATTAATTCATGATCTTGAGGCTTCCTACACTTTCTCGCTTTTTTTAACTGTTGCGTGGTCATGTTGGTTGACATCTGAATCAAACTAACTCTAAATTAACGTACGCGCACCTTCTAAGGCACCGACTCTCATTAAATCTTTTCAGTATGTTACATAAAGTTGAGGCAAGATGTTGAAGGTAGATAGAAACTCTTGCGTTTTGGTTGATTTCCAATATGTATTTGGAAACGATAATCAGGTTTTCGTTAAGGAACTAGCATTCATGCAGGGTGGTTCGGTTATTCCAAATTTCTTTCACTTCAAACCACCATACAATATAAAGGAGCTGGATGAAGTAAATCAAAAGACTAATTTAATAGCCCAAGAATATGTAGATGGTTTGGATTGGTCGGATGGAGATATTTCATATTTAGGGCTGGAGGATATATTAACGCCAATAAACAGTTTCGCCTCAATCATTGTAAGGGGCGATGCTAAGATACAATTTTTAATGTAATATTTATCTTCAAACATAATTGATTTGGAGCTTGAAGATATCACTTCCCAAACTATTTCACAAATTGCAGAATACATAAAAAATCTTCAAACCAATGCGCACTTAATAATTTATTCAAACTTTTTGTAATTATGGAATGTTAAAATTTCGAAATTTATGGAAAATAAAAATGCATAAATTTTATATTTTTTTAATTGAGCTGTTTTTATTTATTTATTTATTTTCTTAATAACTATAATAGGTATAATATGGTGCATTCAAATGATGCATAAAATCCTTGAACATAGCAGCTCGCTCCAGATCCGTTTTTAGAAGTTTGTTTTTGATGCTTATACTAGACGATGCGCTGAATTAATCCAGTCAACGGAGAATATTCAACTAATCGGTCATGCATAAGCAAACAATATACTTTTGTGTTCCTAGAACTTGCATTCTCCAGTTCGATAGAAACTCTCACATCAATTGGTCCCGTTTTAACAGCCTCATTCTGATGCGAAAGATCAATAACAATAATCGGCGCCTTTTCCTTAAACTCGCTAGGTGAAAGCAGCGGCCGAGACTCTTTCTTATAATAGCTTTGTTGGAAATTTGTATACATGTCGTAGAGGCTAGCGAAACGTTCTCGTCCAAAATTAACATTCATGTCATCATATGGATACGTTTCAGAATTCAAGTACACTTTTATGTTTCTCAAGTGATTTTGAATTAGTGCTCCATTTGGTGTAAATGCTATTATCGCAAAACGGGGGCGCTCTCTGTTGGCTGCAAGCTTAACATTCCATATATGCTGGGAGCCCTCCGCTAGTGCGGTATTAAGATAGCAGTCCCAGCTACGAAATGCTATTGGTAACGAACCACCGTTTTTAGTCAAACTGAACATTGCCAATTTCTTCTCATCGCTAAGTGCTACATGTGGTATTTTCCATGTTATATTGGAAATATTCAGTTTAAATTCAACATCTCCAATTTTCGAATAAAATACATCTTCCATGCTTTTAGTCAAGAGTAATATAAGCTAATTTTTACAATTTAACAAGACTTTATACAGTCTTCTCCAAATCCAAGTACGAATTTTAGAGGAACGGAGAAATTAAAAAATCCACCGTTTGCTAGCTGTCTATCAGATCCATTAAACCATCCAGAGTTACTAAGCATGTAACTCTCGCTCTTATTCATTGAAATGTTGTTTTTTAAGATGCTCGTTGTACCAACAAATCGTGTGCGATCGTTTTCAATGCCATTCAATTCATATCGAATTTCATCAAACAAATAACCCATACAATTGTTTTTTAATTTACCAGCGTTAGTAGGTGTGTTGTCAACCAAACAAATCGAGCCCTCAATATTAATAAAACTCTCGCTCGGTAATACATAAAGATCCTGATTTTGGATTGTAATTCGAACTTCATCATTAGTCTTAAATGATTGAAGGTAGGGTAAGTAACTATGATATTCTTTTTTTATTATGCTCTCGTCGGAATAGGGCTTCTCTCGAACATTCAAGATATCGCTCATTGCGTTCTGATTGTAAGACCCAAAAACTTGAAAAATAGTCTGTTTGCAGGTGTAAGAGTTCTCCTTACTGATCTTGTTCCCTCTATGTTAGAGCTCGGAATGTTTGAGGTGGGGTAGTTACACGCATATTTATTGTAAATAATCATTGTCGTGGTCTTAAATGTAGGCGAACTGTAACGCTCTATTCACGTAAATTAACTCGATTTCCTTGTTGATCAACAATCCGTAAAATTAATGACTGAATCTCTCTCGTGTTCACGGGCAAATAAATCAGGTTGATAGGTTTCTCGCTCAGTTTATAGCCTGGTGGTACGATGAGAGTAAATTCATGCAACGCATGACTTGATTCTTCGTTCACATATGATCCGCTTAAAATATTACACTCCAAGCGAATTGTATTCACTTTCAATATATCGACAGGTTGATCTGAGGTATGTACGGTATTTGACTTTAGCTCCCTTTTAAAAAATCCAAATAATTTGCCAATAGTACGCTCTCTGTCAAAATATATGGGATGTTCCTTAGTTGAAATCATGACCTGAAGTGTGTTTTTGTTGCTCTCGATAAGTGGATGATTTATTTTTTTGGGTTCTACATCCTTAATTTTCTAGAATATAACATTACTTATGTCATTTAGCTCGTAGGATCCCACGGGAATCTCGAACACATGTTCTCCAATATGGAATAAATTATTATCATGATCCACATTTGGAATCGAGTTATACATGTGAAAATCGATAAGAGCTATTCATAATCCGTATGTAGTATAATAGGCGGAAAGTAGTTTGCCGATAATGTTGAATTGCATCCTGTTAACGTAAGTGTTGTTGACATTTTGAACGTCCCTGTCGTTATATTTCAAATTCGAATGAAGTCTGCAAATTCTCGTCTATACCGTCTGTTATCTAACATAATTGACAAATTGCCCTAAAACAATCGAATTTCATATCAACGCCTACATGATCCTGATAGACGTGCTTCATATTAAGGGCATCTTGTTTAAACATTAGAATTAGGTTTGCATTATCACGCACAAGATGTTTCGGAATACGTGTGTATGTTTGGCATAAATAAAACGCATCGATGTTGCTATGTCGCCCCATGCAAAAGTACGCACGAATATTATTTTGTTTTTCACACGCTACATCATCAAATATCATTATCGAGTTCTTTTTGGCCTTGTCTGGTGCTATTACACTTTCATTTTCAGAATATGTAAAATAGCCCATGCCTTTGATCGGGCCTACAAGTTTTTTTAAATATTCGTATTTAGGTTGAAATAACGACTTTGAATACAAATAAATATTTTCAAATTTTAGTCCATTGGGACTCTCGATCAAACTAATCATTACATTTGTTTTCCCACCGTTAGAAGGTCCAACAATTAGGGCTCTAATTGAACTGGGTAAAAGGCTACTGTGCCTGATCGTTTGGTTTTCATTATTTTTTAAATCGAAATTTCTCACTTCAATGTTCGTTTTTTGCTTTATTAAACGCATATTAGTTAAGGTTTTTTCATAAGCACGTCACTCATTAACAGTTCTTTGAAGAATAATGAGCTAATAAAATGGTAATGCACTTTTATAAACCATTTAGTAATAAAATTAACGTCTACCACGGAGGAGGTATCATTAATAAAATAATAAATTCACTGCCAGTAGAATTACATTTGCCAGGCTATCAGTTTTGTGGCCCAGGAACAAAACTCCAGTCACGTTTGGAGCGCGGCGATAAGGGAATAAATCCATTAGACGCCGCCTGCAGAGAGCATGATATAGCATACTCAAACCACAAAGAATTAAGGAAACGTCATATAGCCGATCTGGTTCTAGCGGAAAGAGCGTGGGAGCGAGTTAAAGCATCTGACAGCAGTTTTGGAGAAAAAGCCGCAGCATATCTCGTAACTAACGCAATGAAAGCAAAGAAAAAATTCGGCATGGGCCTCAATCAAAGGAAAAAGAAATCAACGCAATATGAAAAAAAGAAAAAATTGGGCATGGGACTGAAACAGAGGAAAAAGAAGCCAAAACCATGTGAAAAAAAGAAAAATTTATGCATGTAGTTAGAGTGGCTTCAAATATGTTAAAAAAGAAGAAACCTTATGATATTCACTCGGCAATCCAAATAGCTAAGAAAGTCATAGACAACTCAATTGGAGATAAGAAAAAAGATGTAATAATCCCGAGAATAATAAGTGTGCCTACAGTGGGCGGGTTCTTGCCGCTTGTACCCATTTTAACAGCAATCGGTGCCTTAGGAGGGCTTACGTCCGGTGGTTCAGCTATTGTTAAAACTATTAACAGTGCTAATACCGCCCGAAAACAGCTAAAGGAGAATAAGCGACATAATAACAAAATAGAAGCAATTGCTTTAGGCAATGGTCTGTATCTCAAGCCATACCAAAAGGGATACGGTATATCAACTCTTCAAAAAAACTTCTAGCGCAGCTACCCAATAAATCACTTTCAAACATTGATATTATGAACTTTGCACGCAAGCATATTCCTAATTTCAGAGGTGTATTTATGAGAGACTCACTTCCAAAACGTGTTCGTAAAAGCGAGTGTGTCATCATTAATTTAGACTCTTCGACAGGAGGTGGGACACATTTAGTAGCTTTTTATAAAACAGAGAAGGAAAATCGATATTTTGATAGCTTCGGGAATTTACCACCACCTTTAGAGCTAATCAAATATTTAGGAGATAAAATTAAATACAATTATAAACGAGAACAACGGTTCGATACTTTTAACTGTGGAAACTTGTGTTTAAGGTTTCTACTATTGAATTAAAGAATATTTAATAAAGATTTATAAATATTAAATTCGAACTAGTATTTTTGTATTTTTTAATACATGGGACTATATCTCTTTTAATATGTTTTATATTTAATCAGTCTGAGATGAACAATAGCTTGATTAACAGCAATAAACAATAAATAAACAGCAAATAAACAGCAAATAAATAACAAATAAACAACAATAAACAACAATTAAACACCAAATAAACAACAATAAACAGCAAAAAACCACAAATAATCAACAAAAAGCAACAAATAAATAGCAATAAACAACAAAAAACAACAAACAACAAAAAACAACAATAAACAACAAATAAAACAACAAATAAACAACAATAAACAACAATAAACAACAACATAAACAACAATAAACAACAAATAATCATCAAATAAACAACAAATAAACAACATTAAACAACAATAAACAATAATAAACAACATTAAACAACAATAAACAACAAATAAACAACAAATAAACAACATAAAAGAACAATAAACAACAATAAACAACATTAAACAACAATAAACAACATATAAACAACAATTAACAACAAATAAACAACAAATAAACAACAAATAATCAACAAATAAATAACAATAAACAACAAATAAACAACAATAAACAACAAATAAACAACAAATATACAACATTAAACAACAATAAACAACAATAAACAACATTAAACAACAATAAACAACAAATAAACAACAATAAACAACAAATAAACAACAATAAACAACAATAAACAACAAAAAACAATAAACAACAAATAAACAACAAATAAACAACAATAAACGACAATAAACAACAAATAAACAACAATAAACAACAATAAACAACAAATAAACAACAATAAACAACAATAAACAACAATAAACAACAAATAAACAGCAAATAAATAGCAAAAAACCACATCAAACAACAAATAAACCACTGGTTTCGTATTTAAGAAAATGAAGGAACATATTCTGAAGGAATTAACAAAGACACGAATGGCATTAAAAGAAAATTTCAAAGCAAAAAATTAGGGAGAGAAGAAAATGAATATCAATTAGAAGAGACATTTAAACTAATTACGCAACCTCTTAAAAAACTCATCACTGTAAATATACTACCCAATCAGCCTTTAAAGACGAAGAAAGAAGAAAATGAAGATTATACAAAACAAGAAATTAAAGTAGATCAAAACTATAGTAATGTATCTCATGATACATATGATGAGGAAATCACAGAAGATCAATTCTATTCTCAACCTTTTGTGTCAACTAATGAAAGAAATAATCAGCATACTGTAACAAGCAATGTGAGTTATAATTTAAATCTGAGTGAGCTAGAGCGAAAGGGCGAGCTTGATAAAGCCTTTGGCCCCTACAAGAAAAGCGGAGAAATGAAATTGGGAGCAACTAAAATAATTGTAGATGATAATGAAATAATATTAGAAACCGGTGAAAGGTGGAAACTAACACCGGGATTATATTCTTTAATCTACCGTAAAAACCCCCAAGGCTATGACGAAATGGATTTGGAATCATATCAGAAAATTTTAATAAAAACCAATGCTCATAGAAGAAATCACTTACATAATGATGCTCTTAAGGGTAATCGCTCTAAAAAATATCTCACAATCATAAAAAAACTGTTTCCATCAATGAATGCGCCTAGTGCGATGTCTACACCTAACCGCCGTACAAAATCTATTCATGAAGGGGGCGGTCTAATGACACTTAATACAAGTAAACCAAATTATATATACTGGGATGATCCGAATGAGATCGTTAATAGACTAAGACTTCTAGTTGCATCACAATCAGCTGGTCATAGTAATCATAACAATGAAATAGTTTCCATAATTGAAGAGCTGCGAGAAACAAAAATAATCTTTTAAATAAAAATGATATGTTCAATGATTTTAGCAACAATATCAAAATGTCGCTTGACAAGTTCGGTCATTTTTCCTCCAGCAACATTACAAACCAAAATTATACTATGAAGAAATCTATTCCTGGCATATTGATAGATAATGAAAGTAATATTATTTTTTCAGACAAAAGACTTAAAAATGTAGGTGAACCCCTAGAACACAATGATGTATGCACAAAAATATTTATGGAACGTAAAATAAACTCTTAATTGAGCAAATTACATCGAACGAGAAACTGATAGGCGAGATAGCATCTAGTTTCCAGAATATAAAAGCTGAGTATAAAAGTGAAATTCAAAACACAGATAAATCACTTAAAGAATACGTGAATTAATTAGGACTGAAAATCGAAAGATGTTATCTGCAATGGAGACATTAAAAACCCATATATTTACATATTTTAAACAACACGCAGTTTAGGGAGAACTATAAATAATGCATGCACTTGTGAGGTATAAGGTAAAGACTTAATGGTCGTCGACAAGTTCGGTCACTTCTCTAATGAGTGACACAACAGGAAATATGATCACCAGTTGTTGGACTTGCTTATGGATAATAAGCAATATGTTGATGCACAAAACAGGCGAATTAAAAACATCAGAAACGCAATGGACGAAAAAGACACGGTTAACACAAATTTTCTACAATCGAGAATCAACGAAGCGACACTAGACGTGCACACGCTTATAAACATCTAAAATGAAAAAAATAACAAATAAATATTAAAAAAAAACGTAAATCAATATTGAAAGACTCATTATTAACATACGCATCAAGTGAAGTTGACATTAAGAACAGAAAATATATAGATGGAAAAAAATCAATGGGAAAACATGACTAAAAGAGATTTAATTAATGAATTACATGCACCAGTCCGTAAAAACTTTAGGCGTCGACTTGTTGTTATAAAAGGAATCGACGACCTTTGGCAAGCAGATTTGGTAGAAATGGGAAAGTACTCGTCATCGAATAAAGGCTGTAAATTTCTATTGACGGTTATCGACACATTCTCTAAATATGCATGCGGAGTTGTATTGAAATCTAAATCAGTTAAAGACGTTACTAACGCTTTATCAAGTATATTTAAATTTGGACGAACTCCTAAGAATTTACAAACCGACGATGGGGAAGAGTTCTTTAATACTACTTTCAAAACATTATGTGAAAAAATAACATCAACCACTATTCGACATATAGTGGGTTAAAACCGTCTATTGTTGAACGTTTTAATATAACCCTCAAGGAAATGATGTGGAGAGATGTGAAAAACAATCGAGTTTTTGTTAAATGGTTGGGGTTCCCTAATGAACACAACTCTTGGATAAACAAGAACGAGGTGCTCTAAATGGCGACAGATCGTCAACGACGAACCACTGAAACCATTACACTCAAACACACACACGCACACACACAGCAACAACCGAACCGGCACCTATATTATACCAATTAATTTTCAATAAAAGACATTCAAATGAAATTCATAAAATGCGTATTTATTTATTCATCTTTATTTTTTTCTTCTTATTTATGTATAAGTTAACAGAAGTCAACGCAAGTGCAAATGAAATTTGATATCACACCAGCCACAGAAGCTGACATTGCTCTGGGCCGGATGTCTTGCACAACGGCAGCGCACGAGGCACAAGCTAAGATTTTAAGCGGCCGTTGTGAGTTGAATCCAATAGCTTAAGTCTTTTCTATTTGTATACCTTAGCTTTAGTTTTATGGCGGTTTTTAAATGAGGCACATCTGCCCATTATTTTATCCGCGAAATTCAACTCACTCACTGAGTCTGAATTGACTAGTGTTTTAATAAGTCTTTCGTGTTAACGAAATAAACATTTTTTTAAATAAAGATATACTAAACCAAAACCACTACTGGAGATTTAACTAAAGTATAATTAATTGGCGCCCGACGTTCAAACGATTTTATTGTGCTGTGCAAACTCAAAGCTGCGCAGTGTTAAATAAATAAAAATCAAAAACGCACCAGTGCGAACAACAAGCTGTGCCTGACCTACGTCAATAGTGGTCACCGAATTATTACACCGAAGCCGCTGGAGCTCTTCGGGCAGCGATTTGTCACCAACCTAGCGCGCAAGCAGGCTTGGGGACTATAGAGAGCAGTCGTGACCGCGGCGTGGGAAGCAGCACTACGTATAGAACACGCAGCCTTGTAGGAATCAATAAAATGTAAGTGGGCCATTTGGCATAAAACATTTTTAAATCTGCGTGAATTAAAACCAAAGAATTAAAGAATTAAAATAAAAAATTTATTGTAAAAAATTGCAATTTTACTCCGCACGTTGAATTAAGTTATGCTCCATTCGTCAGCAACTTCTGTTGATAATATTTATTCAATTTGCTGTGTTTCTTCTGCCCTTGAAATTTTGCTTACTTTACTACTGACAGTGTAGACCATGAACGACGCGTTTACCCGTTACAGAGACACTACGTTAGATAGGGAAACAGATAGACAGTCCGTTGGCTTGCTAAAAATCGCTGACGAGCAAAAAAGTGAAATGGACCCAGAGCAGCTTAAGACTGTAGTGCAGGTCGCAATAGCGAGCGCCCTAGAGGCACAAAGTGTAGTATTACAGTTGAGGGACACAGAATTGAGGAATTCTATAGACGCTCAGATACAAGCGCTATCAAACAGAATATCTGCCACTAGCATTACACCACCGCCGGTCGAAGCATTCAAGCCGGTCGAAATCAGAAACGACATCCAATGCAACGAGCCATTGGATGCCGTTAAATGTTTACCAGAATTTACGGGGGCACCGGAGGGCACCGCGGTAGCTGCCTATGCTATTTACAAACCGTTCGACGGCAGCTCGCGCCAATATCAAGCGGTGATAATTATTAAGATCAAGATTAGAGGGGCAGCTGACGGTGTCTTAGGTCAGTTTGGCACAGTCATGAATTTTGATGCCATAATAAATCGTCTCGACTTTACGTACAGAGACAAGAGGGGCATTCATGTTATAGAACAGGAAATGAGCACACTCAGACAGGGCTCCTTAACACTTTTACAGTACTACGCTGAGGTGGAGAAAAAGCTTACCCTCATCACTAATAAGGTTAACATGTCATATGAGCCAAACATGGCGCAAGCACTTTGCACCAAGTTTAGGGATGATGCGTTGCGTGTGTTTGTCTCAGGCGTCAAGCGTAGCCTGACGGATGTCCTCTTCGCTGCAAAGCCTAAGGACTTACCGGCGGCCCTCGCGCTAGCACAAGAGGTAGAGGCAAACCATGAGAGGTACGCTTTTGCCGCAAGTTTCGCTAAGGGCCAGGAAGATAGGGAACGAAAAATTACCCCAAGACCACAAGGCCGTCAACAAGATAGGAACCAGCAGCAGGGAGATCCGCAAGCCAGCGGCTCCAAGAATCCTCATTTCACTAGGCAGCAAAGACCACAGAACCAATCTGAACAGCAGAGTGGTAAGTGGAACAAGGGTAATGGCTCGCAGGAACCAATGGACGTCGATCCATCCTCGTCAAAAATCCTTCAGCCATCACAGGCAATAGCCTATGTTAACTCTAGCGCTCCACAAGCCTATAAGAGAACAGCCACCTCTGGACGTTCAACCGGACAGAGAAGGCAAAGGGTCAATCACACGGCTCATGAGCCAGATCAAGACCCAAGGGAATATGCTAACGCTACTGCAGGAGCAGAGCAGCAAATCGCCGACGACAATGGCAGCGACTATGAATCGGACATTGTTAATTTTTTTGGGGGTAGCTCCCTGCTACCCTTCATTTGTAGGAAAGTAGCAGGGGTTCAGATGAGATTTCTCATCGACACTAGCGCTTCCAAAAATTACATCAGACCACATGGAAGTCGAAAAGGTGTGCGCCCAGTAAATTCTTCCTTTTCCACTCACTCAATTCATGGCACCTCCAACATTACACACAAGTGCCTCGTATCTTTGTTCGGCCAAAAGGCCACATTCTTTTTGCTCCCTGACTTGTCGTCCTTTGATGGAATTATAGGGCTCGACCTACTCACACAAGCAGGAGCTTCGCTTTGTCTTTCCTCTGGCCAACTCAAATGTGGCTCAGTAACGGAACCTATTGAATTCCACAGGTGCGCGGACGTTAATTTTACCAAAGTTGATTGCGCCGACGCTCCTGATTCAATAAAGGAGACATTTCTCAAAATGTTAAAAAACAGGCGCAAAGCCTTTGCAGATCCGGAAGAAGCACTTCCATATAATACGTCAGTTGTGGCCACTATCAGGACCACTGACGAACAACCTGTTTATGTCCGATTGTATCCCTATCTAATGGGAGCAGCAGAATTTGTTAACAAAGAGATTCAGAGCCTCTTAAAAAACGTCGTCATTAAAAAATCTGTTTCCCCCTATAACAACCCCATTTGGGTGGTTGACAAAAAGGGCACAGATGAGTTCGGCAACAAGAACATGCGTCTTGTAATGGATTTTCGAAAACTCAATGAGAAAACCATTGCTGTTAGATACCTCATGCCTAATATTCCAATGATCCTTGCGAATCTTGGTAAGGCCAAATACTTTTCGACACTGGATTTGAAATCCGGCTACCACCAGATCACGCTAGCAGAGCGTGATCGTGAGAAAACAGCTTTCGCTGTTAGCGGGGAAAGTACGAATTTTGTCGACTTCCTTTCGAGTTGAAGAATGCAGCCAGCATCTTTCAAAGAACCGTCGACGACATACTGCGTGAGCAGATTGGCAAATCCTGCTATGTTTATGTTGACGATGTCATTGTCTTCTCGGAAGATGAAGATTCCCATGTCAAACATGTGGAGTGGGTTTTGAAGAGCCTGTATGAGGCAAATATGAGAGTCTCCAAAGATAAATCGCGCTTTTTTAAGAAAAGCGTAGCAACGGAGCCACAACAGACCCGGAAAAGGTAAAAGCAATTAAAGAGTACCCAGAACCAAAGAAAGTTTTCGAAGTTAGATCATTTCTTGGTTTGGCCAGTTACTACAGGTGTTTCATCAAAGACTTTGCCTCAATAGCAAAGCCCATTTCTGACGTCCTAAAGGGTGAGAATGGGTCAGTTAGTAAGTATAGATCGCGTAACATTATAGTAGAATTCTCTGATCTTCAGCGTCAGGCTTTTCATAAGCTTCGCAACATTTTGTCTTCAGAAAATGTCATGCTCTGTTACCCTGACTATAAGTAGCCGTTTGATCTAACGACAGACGCTTCAGCCTACGGCATAGGAGCAGTGCTTTCACAAGAGGGTCGCCCCATCTCAATGATTTCCAGAACATTGTGACCCCCAGAGGTGAACTACGCCACGAACGGGAGCTGTTAGCTGTAGTTTGGGCCCTTAGCAAGCTACGTCACTACCTATATGGTGTAAAAGACATAAACATTTTCACAGACCACCAGCCGTTAACTTTTGCCGTTTCCGAGTCAAACCCAAATGCCAAGATCAAAAGGTGGAAAGCGCGTATTGAGGAAACAAATGCGCGAATGTTTTATAAGCCAGGCAGGGAAAATTTAGTTGCTGATGCGCTTTCGCGACAGCAGCTCAATGCTCTAGACGAGCTTAATGCCGATTCCTGTGCGGCCACAGTCCACAGCGAGCTGTCATTAACGCACACAATTGAGTCCACTGAAAAGCCGCTCAATTGTTTTCAAAATCAAATCGTCATTGAGGAGGCACGCGTCCCCTCAAAACGCAACTTCATTCTTTTCGGGGATAAAAGACGTCATGAAGTAAGCTTCACTGATGCCACAACCATTTTTGACCAACTCCGTGACTTAATCAATCCAAAAGCGGTAAATGCCCTCTACTGCAATCTGCACACACTAGCCCAAATTCAAGATGACTTAGTGCGTATGTTTCCAGGTACGAAGTTTTGGCACTGCAAAAATCGTGTTGCAGATGTATTTAATATCGATGATAGGAGGGAAATTCTCATTGCTGAACATAATAGAGCGCACAGAGCAGCACAAGAAAATGTCAAGCAAGTCCTTTCAGAATATTATTTTCCAAAAAAAGCCAAAGAAATTGCAGAGAACTGTAGCATCTGTTCAACGGCCAAGAACGACAGACATCCAAGAAAACAAGAGCTGGGGAGACTCCAATTCCTGAGACTTCTGGCGAATTTCTGCATATTGATATTTTTCCACAGAGAAAAAGTTTTTTTTGACCTGTGTCGATAAGTTTTCTAAATTTGCAGTC
Source organism: Drosophila colorata (assembly GCA_035041545.1). Lineage (NCBI taxonomy): Eukaryota > Metazoa > Arthropoda > Insecta > Diptera > Drosophilidae > Drosophila > Drosophila colorata. Next base: position 31,905 of record JAWNLD010000527.1, on the reverse strand, counting down.
GTACAACCAATTCAATCGCGCACTATTGAGGACTTAAAAGTCCCTTTGCTACAGCTCATGAGTTTCTTTCCGCGAGTCAAAACAATATATTGCGACAACGAACCTTCGCTGAATTCGCTGACAATCAAGTCCCCGTTATTGAACAACTACGGAGTCCATATTTTTAATGCGCCTCCGCTGCAGAGCGCCTCCAATGGCCAAGTGGAGCGCTTCCATAGCACTCTAGCCGAGCTTGCGCGCTGCCTCAAGTTAGAGAAAAACATTAGTGACTCAGTTGAAATCATAATGCTGGCCACGGTAGAATATAACAAGACAATCCTTTCCGTTATCAACAAGAGACCTGTTGATGCCATCCTGCCATCCTTATACCTGCAGGTGAACCTCAGGAAGAAATAACAGCAAAACTAAAGAATGCGCAAGACACGCTCCGAGCTAGGCTGAACACCCAGCTTCAGAATAGGATTTTTGAAGTAGAAGAAAAGGTCTTGGTAAAAAGAAACCACAGGCTTGGCAACAAGCTCACGCCCTTGTGTGAAGAACTTGTCGTAGAGGCAGACCTCGGCACCACCGTTCTCATTGGGGGGAGGGTGGTCCATAAGGACAACCTTAAGTAGGGCGAGAGCTATACGTTTTTTTTTTGCGCCAATTGGCAATAGTTGTAAGTTTCAACATTTTGAGCCACTTGGCATTATCTTTAAGATTTTACGCCGCTTAGCGTTATTATTAGGAGACACTTAGTAATAGTACAGTCCGTTTTGTCTGTTTTCCGCGGGTATGGGTTTCTGCTGTCTCTCTTTCTTGTGGGTACTGCGGCGCGTGTGACAGACTATTCACACGCCAAATATATCCCTATTGTTGAGGGCGAAGTCCTGGTATGGGAGGAATTCAGCTTCGTCAGGCACACCGCTAACATCTCTGAATATGACAGAATGGTAAAGGAAACAATTGGGCTATGTGAAATGTTTCCGCAGTCACACATGAAGAAGCTTCTAAGCGTGGATGCCGCCCACCTCAGAGATATGGTAGAAGCGCTTGGAGTGCATCACAGGGCAGCAAGGAGTTTGGACTTTTTAGGCACAGCCCTCAAAGTAGTTGCAGGAACACCGGACGCTAGTGACTTTGAACAGATTAAATTCACAGAGTTACAATTGGTGAACTCCAACAACAGGCAGGTAGCTATAAACACGAAAGTTCAAGAGCAGATCAACCAACTTACGTCAACCGTCAGCGCGTAACAGAATGTTGCTGATGGAAATGCAGAATTTAATGCTCGCGGTGACCCTTGCTAAAATAAACATAATAAGCCCAAATATATTAGATCACGCGGATTTAAAATCTGTTTGGCTAGATGAACCCACAGGTACTCCAATAGCTGACCTTATGTCCGTTGCGTCCGTTAAAGAGTTACAGTCCACAAACGCCCTTCACTTTATAATTAAGTTTCCAAAAATCAAAATGGCTTGCAGAAAGGTGATGCTGTATCCTGTCACTCACGAGAATGCTGTACTACAAATCGATGATAATATTATAGCTGAATGTGGAGATCAAGTGCTCGCTCTTAAAAATTGCACTTCAACGCCTGGAGGAACCTTTTGTCAACTATCACCTAATAGCTCTTGTGCCAGAGAGCTTCATGCTGGTGGTTCGGCAAGCTGTCAGATACAGCCGAGTCATCTGGACCCGATCACATGGGTAGATGACGGAATTCTGATCATCAACAATCGGCCTGCTACAGTTTGCATTGACAACGGCACTGAGACGTGGGTTCACGGAACGAATCTCATCACGTTCAACAAGTGGGCTCGAATAAACGAGACCAAATATCTGAATCTCAACAGTGTTCAGAGCAAGTTCCCCGGCATTGCAGCATCTCCCCTTCTGAACGTCACCGGTCACCAGGACGTACTAAGTCTCCCTTACCTTCATCGTTTGAATGAACGTAACTTGGAGATCATTAAAGAAGTCAAAGACGAAATCGGAAGTGTCAACAGCGTTGTAATGGCCTTTTGGTTGGGAGCTGTTTGTTGCGCTATAATATGCGCCGGAATCATCTATCATCGGTACAGGAAGAACGTGGTCACAGCCAAGAACATCAGAGAGGTGATCGCCGAGATAGGAACGGCCGAGGGCGGCCTTAACTTAAGGGGGAGCAGTTAACAGAAGTCAACGCAAGTGCAAATGTAATTTGATATCACACCAGCCACAGAAGCTGTCATTGCTCTGGGCCGGATGTCTTGCACAACGGCAGCGCACGAGGCGTAAGCTAAGCATATTAGCGGCCGTTGTGAGTTGAATCCAATAGCTTAAGTCTTTAATATTTGTATCCCTTAGCTTTAGTTTTATGGCGGTTTTTGAATGAGGCACATCTGCCCATTATTTTATCCGCGAAATTCAACTCACTCACTGAGTCTGAATTGACTAGTGTTTTAATAAGTCATTCGTGTTAACGAAATAAACATTTTTTTAAATAAAGATATACTAAACCAAAACCTCTACTGGAGTTTTAACTAAAGTATAATTAATTGATATACATATAAAACGATGGTAATTTAATTTAGTTATGTTTCTTTATTGGAGGTGAATACATTTTTTCTTATATATCTACAAATCACAATTAGCTTATGAACTTATTCTATAATGACCCCAAGCATATGTTTGGATGCCATCTTCTACTGTACTATCTAATCATTAGATTTATTTGTTTGGGTTCTACTTCCTTCATTTTCTCTAATATAGCATTACTTATGTCATTTAGCTCGTAGGATCCCACGGGAATCTCGAATACATGTTCTCAAATATGGAATAAATTATTATCATGATCCACATTTGGAATCGAGTTATACATATGAAAATCGATAAGAGCACATTCATAATCCCTATGCAGTATAATAGGCGGAAAGTAGTTCGCCGATAAAGTTGAACTGCATCCCGTTAACGTAATGGAAAGCCATATCTTTCTTTCCAAAATAATTGACAAATTTCCGCACGAATATTATTTTGTTTTTCACACGCTACATCATCAAATATCATTATCGAGTTCTTTTTGGCCTTGTCTGTTGCTATTACACTTTCAGTTTCAGAATATGTAAAAAAGCCCATGCCTTTGATCGGGCCTACAAGTTTTTTTAAATATTCGTATTTAGGTTGAAATAACGACTTTGAATACAAATAAATATTTTCAAATTTTAGCCCATTGGGACTCTCGATCAAACTAATCATTACATTTGTTTTCCCACAATTAGAAGGTCCAACAATTAGGGCTCTAATTGAACTGGGTAAAAGGCTCCCGGCCTGATAGTATGGTTTTCATTATTATTAAAATCGAAATTTCTCACTTCAATGTTCGTTTTTTGCTTTATTAAACGCATATTAGTTAAAGTTTTTTCATAAGAACGTCACTCATTAACAGCTCTTTGAAGAATAATGAGCTAATAAAATGGTAATGCACTTTTATAAACCATTTAGTAATAAAATTAACGTCTAAAACGGCGGTATCATTAAAAAAATAATAAACTCGCTGCCAGTAGAATTACACTTGCCAGGCTATCAGTTTTGTGGGCCAGGAACAAAACTCCAGTCACGTTTGGAGCGCGGCGTTAAGGGAATAAAGCATACATAGCATACTCAAACCACAAAGAATTAAGGAAAAGTCATATAGCCGATCTGGTTTTAGCGGAACGAGCGTGGGAGCGAATTAAAGCGTCTGACAGCAGTTTTGGAGAAAAAGCCGCAGCATATCTCGTAACTAACGCAATGAAAGCAAAGAAAAAATTCGACATACGCCTCAATCAAAGGAAAAAGAAACCAAAGCCATATGAAAAATAGAAAAAATTGGGCAGAGGAAAAAGAAGCCAAAACCATGCGAAAAAATTTATGCATGTAGTTAGAGTGGCTTCAAATATGTTAAAAGAAGAAACCTTATGATATTCACTCGGCAATCCAAATAGCTAAGAAAGTCATAGACAACTCAATTGGAGATAAGAAAAAAGATGTAATAATCCCGAGAATAATAAGTGTGCCTACAGTGGGCGGGCTCTTGCCGCTTGTACCCATTTTAACAGCAATCGATGCCTTAGGAGGGCTTACGTCCGGTGGTTCAGCTATTGTTAAAACTATTAACAGTGCTAATACCGCCCGAAAACAGCTAGAGGAGAATAAGCGACATAATAACAAAATAGAAGCAATTGCTTTAGGCAATGGTCTGTATCTCAAGCCATACCAAAAGGGATACGGTATATCAACTCTTCAAAAAAACTTCTAGCGCAGCTACCCAATAAACCACTTTCAAACATTGATATTATGAACTTTGCACGCAAGCATATTCCTAATTTCAGAGGTGTATTTATGAGAGACTCACTTCCAAAACGTGTTCGTAAAAGGGAGTGTGTCATCATTAATTTAGACTCTTCGACAGGAGGTGGGACAAATTGGGTAGCTTTTTATAAAACAGAGAAGGAAAGTCGATATTTTTATAGCTTCGGGAATTTATCACCACCTTTAGAGCTAATCAAATATTTAGGAGATAAAATTAAATACAATTATAAACGAGAACAACGGTTCGATACTTTTAACTGTGGACACTTGTGTTTAAGGTTTCTACTATTGAACCCAAGAACAAGAGCTGTCCTTTAATCAATTCTTTTAAGCTGTTTTTAAAGAATATTTAATAAAAATTTATAAAAATTAAATTCGAACTAGTATTTTTGTTTTTTTATGCATTGGACTATATTACTTTTAATATGTTTTATATTTAATCAGTCTGAGATGAACAACAGCTTGATAAACAGCAATAAACAACATTAAACAACAAATAAACAACATCAAACAACAAATAAACAACATCAAACAACAAATAAACATTAACAAACAGCAAAAAACAACAAATAAACAACAATTAAACTTCCTGTTAAGACATATAAATAACAATAAACAACCAATAAACAACATTAAGCAACAAATAAACAGCAAATAAACAACATAAAACAACAACAACCAGCAAAAAAAAACAACAATAAACAATAAATAAACAACAATAAACAATAAATAAACAACAATTAACAACAACAAACAGCAAATAAACAACAATAAACAACAAATAAACAACAATAAACAACAAATAAACAACAATATACAACATTAAACAACAATAAACAATAAATAAACAACATTAAACAACAAAAAACATCGATAAGCAATAAATAAACAGCAAATAAACAACAAATAAACAACAATAAACAACAATAAACAGCAAATAAACAGCAAAAAACAACATCAAACAACAAATAAACAACTTCATTTCTCCGCTTTTCTTGTAGGGGCCTTTCGCTCTAGCTCACTCAGATTTAAATTATAACTCACATTGCTTGTTACAGTATGCTGATTATTGCTTTCATTAGTTGACACAAAAGGTTGAGAATAGAATTGATCTTCTGTGATTTCCTCATCATATGTATCATGAGATACATTACTCTAATTTTGATCTACTTTAATTTCTTGTGTTGTATAATCTTCATTTTCTTCTTTCTTCGTCTTTAAAGGCTGATTGGGTAGTATATTTCCAGTGATGAGTTTTTAAGAGGTTGCGTAAATGGTTTAAATGTCTCTTCAAATTCATATTCATTTTCTTCTCTCCCTAATTGTGTGCTTTGAAATTTTCGATTTAATGCGCTTCTTGTCTTAGTTAATTCCTTCAGAATATGTTCCTTCATTTTCATAAAAACGAAACCAGTGGTTTATTTTCTGTTTTTTGCTGTTTATTTGTTGCTTGATGTTGTTTTTTTGCTGTTTTTTTGTTGTTTATTTGTTGTTTTTGCTGTTTATTTGTTGTTTGATGTTGTTTTTTGCAGTTTATTTGCTGTTTATTGTTGTTTATTGCTGTTTATTTGTTGTTTATTTGCTGTTTGTTATTGTTAATTGTTGTTTATTTATTGTTTATTGTTGTTTATTTATTGTTTATTGTTGTTTTTTTTTTTTGCTGTTTGTTGTTGTTTAATGTTGTTTATTTGCTGTTTATTTGTTGTTGTTTAATGTAGTTCATTTGCTGTTTATTTGTTGTTTATTGTTGTTTTTTGTTGTTTATTGTTGTTTATTTGTTGTTTATTTGTTGTTTATTTGTTGTTTATTTGCTGTTTATTTGTTGTTTATTGTTGTTTATTTGTTGTTTATGCGTTTAATATGCGTTTAATAAAGCAAAAAACGAACATTGAAGTGAGAAATTTCGATTTAAAAAATAATGAAAACCAAACTATCAGGCACATTAGCAATTTACCCAGTTCAATTAGAGCCCTAATTGTTGGACCTTCTAATTGTGGGAAAACAAATGTAATGATTAGTTTGATCGAGTGTCCCAATGGGCTAAAATTTGAAAATATTTATTTGTATTCAAAGTCGTTATTTCAACCTAAATACGAATATTTAAAAAAACTTGTAGGCCCGATCAAAGGCATGGGCTATTTTACATATTCTGAAAATGAAAGTGTAATAGCACCAGACAAGGCCAAAAAGAACTCGATAATGATATTTGATGATGTAGCGTGTGAAAACCAAAATAATATTCGTGCGTACTTTTGCATGGGGCGACATAGCAACATCGGTGCGTTTTATTTATGCCAAACATTCACACGTATTCCGAAACATCTTGTGCGTGATAATGCAAACCTAATTCTAATGTTTAAGCAAGATGCCCTAAATATGAAGCACGTCTATCAGGATCATGTAGGCGTTGATATGAATTTTGATTGTTTTAAGGAAATTTGCCAATTATGTTGGAAAGAAAGATATGGCTTTCTATTAATTAGTAAAGATGACCCCATAGATAATGGACGGTATAGACGAGGATTTGCAGACTTCATTCGAATTTGAAATATAACGACAAGAACGTTCATTGATACTTCACTTACACACAACTTGTCAAAATGTCAACAACACTTACGTTAACAGGATGCAATTCAACTTTATCGGCAAACTACTTTCCGCCTAATATACTACATACGGACTATGAATGTGCTCTTATCAATTTTCATTTGTATAACTCGATTCCAAATGTGGATCATGATAATAATTTATTCCATATTGGAGAACATGTATTCGAGATTCCCGTGGGATCCTACGAGCTAAATGACATAAGTAATGTTATATTAGAGAAAATAAAGGAAGTAGAACCCAAAAAAATAAATCATCCACTTATCGAGAGCAACAACAACACACTTCAGGTCATGATTTCAGCTAAGGAACATGCCATATATTTTGACAGAGAGCTTACTATTGGCAAATTCTTTGGATTTTATAAAAGGGAGCTAAAGTCAAATACCGTACATACCTCAGATAGACCTGTCGATATATTGAAAGTGAATACAATTCGCTTGGAGTGTAATATTTTAAGCGGATCATATGTGAACGAAAAATCAAGTCATGCGTTGCATGAATTTACTCTCAACGTACCACCAGGCTTATAACATGAGCGAGAAACCTATCAACATGATTTATTTGCCAGTGAACACGAGAGAGATTCAGTCATTAATTTTACGGATTGTTGATCAAGACGGAAATTTAGTTAATTACATTTAAGACCACGACAATGATTATTAACAATAAATATGCGTGTAATCACCCCACCTCAAACATTCCGAGATCTAACATAGAGGGAACAAAATCAGTAAGGAGAACTCTTACACCTGCAAACAGATTATTTTTCAAGTCTTTGGGTCTTACAATCAGGACGCAATGAGCGATATCTTGAATGTTCGAGAGAAGCCCTATTCCGACGAGAGCATAATAAAAAAAGAATATCATAGTTACTCACCCTACCTTCAATCATTTAAGACTAATGATGAAGTTCGAATTACAATCCAAAATCAGGATCTTTATGTATTACCGACCGAGAGTTTTATTAATATTGAGGGCTCGATTTGTTTGGCTGACAACACACCTACTAACGCTGGTAAATTAAAAAACAATTGTATGGGTTATTTGTTTGATGAAATTCGATATGAATTGAATGGCATTGAAATCGATCGCACACGATTTGTTGGTACAACGAGCTCCTTAATAAACAACGTTTCAATGAATAAGAGCGAGAGTCACATGCTTAGTAACTCTGGATGGTTTAATGGATCTGATAGACAGCTAGCAAACGGTGGATATTTTAATTTCTCCGTTCCTCTTAAATTCGTACTGTATAAAGTCTTGTTAAATTGTAAAAATTGGCTTCTATTACTCTTGACTAAAAGCATGGAAGATGTATTTTATTCGAAAATTGGAGACGTTGAATTTAAACGGAATGTTTCCAATATAACATGGAAAATACCACATGTAGCACTTAGCGATGAGAAGAAATTGGCAATGTTCAGTTTGACTGAAAGCGGTGGTTCGTTACCAATAGCATTTCGTAGCTGGGACTGCTATCTTAATCCCGCACTAGCGGAGGGCTCCCATCATATATGGAATGTTAAGCTTGCAGCCAACAGGGAGCGCCCCCGTTTTGCGATAATAGCATTTACACTAAATGGAGCACTAATTCAAAATCACTTGAGAAACATAAAAGTGTACTTGAATTCTGAAACGTATCCATATGATGACATGAATGTTAATTTTGGACGAGAACGTTTTGCTAGCCTCTACGACAAACAACAACAAATTTCCAAAAAAGCTATTATATGAAAGAGTCTCGGCCGTTGCTTTCACCTAGCGAGTTTAAGGAAAAGGCGCCGATTATTGTTATTGATCTTTCGCATCAGAATGAGTCTGTTAAAACGGGACCAATTGATGTGAGAGTTTCTATCGAACTGGAGATTGCAAGTTCTAGGAACACAAAATTATATTGTTTGATTATGCATGACCGATTAGTTGAATATTCTCCGTTGACTGGATTAGTTCAGCGCATCGTCTAGTATAAGCATCAAAAACAAACTTCTAAAAATGGATCTGGAGCGAGTTGCTATTGATGTTCAAGGATTTTATGCATCATTTGAATGCACCTATTATAGTTATTAAGAAAATAAATAAATAAATAAAAACAGCTCAATTAAAAAAATATAAAATTTATGCATTTTTATTTTCCATAAATTTCGAAATTTTAACATTCCATAATTACAAAAAGTTTGAATAAATTATTAAGTGCGCATTGGTTTGAAGATTTTTTATGTATTCTGCAATTTGTGAAATAGTTTGGGAAGTGATTTCTTCAAGCTCCAAATCAATTATGTTTGAAGATAAATATTACATTAAAAATTGTATCTTAGCATCGCCCCTTACAATGATTGAGGCGAAACTGTTTAATGGCGTTAATATATCCTCCAGCCCTAAATATGAAATATCTCCATCCGACCAATCCAAACCATCTACATATTCTTGGGCTATTAAATTAGTCTTTTGATTTACTTCATCCAGCTCCTTTATATTGTATGGTGGTTTGAAGTGAAATAAATTTGGAATAGCCGAACCACCTTGCATAAATGCTAGTTCCTTAACGAAAATCTGATTATCGTTTCCAAATACAGATTGGAAATCAACCAAAATGCAAGAGTTTCTATCTACCTTCAACATCTTGCCTCAACTTTATGTAACATACTGAAAAGATTTAATGAGAGTCGGTGCCTTTAAAGGTGCGCGTACGTTAATTTAGAGTTAGTTTGATTCAGATGTCAACCAACATGACCACGCAACAGTTAAAAAAAGCGAGAAAGTGTAGGAAGCCTCAAGATCATGAATTAATTTTCGGATTTTAATATTATGTAGATCTTAAGCTAAAATTAAAGTGTGGATTTTCAACTTTAAGAGCATTTACACCCATGATCTGGATGCAACATAAACGAAATTTCATTGGCCTAGAGAAGGAGGAGTGGATTCGATTGTTAATGCACAAGAAATATATCCAGTTAAGGCTTGAACAGTTTGAGTTCTTAATGCCTGATACAATAGTTGATCACCCCCTACTTGATACAGTAAAGTATCAGTTTAGGTATAGAAAACCGGAAAATCAATGTATTTTAGTATTAAATCAATATGGTAATAAAATTGAGTTTGATGGCGAATCCTGGCCATCGTTTATACGATTGGGTATATTTTTTACATCTTTCTTATGTTGGAATACATTATTGAAAAATCAAATTACAAGTATATATTACAACCATATTATTCCCAAATGTGCAATGACTCAAAAAAATGATATACGGTTCACCGATTTAAATGTAACTTATAGAAATGACGAAGAAATAGATTTAACTCGTTTATGCTTTGAAATTTCTAAAAAGATGGGACGAGAAATAGAAAGAGATGCAAACAACTATAGAGAAATATTTCCAAAAAAAGAGTCAGCTGTATAAGTAGGCTCCCAGTACCAAGGCTGCATTCAGTTCTAATTTTATCTTGAAGAAGTACAGTACAGAAATGGGATTAATTTCAAAATTTGGCTACACCTCCATGGTAAAGAAAATTTATGATTTTCTATCCGAATTTGATGGGATGATTTTTCCTGAGCATCAACGGCTGTTTGCGGAATACCAAGAATATTTCACCAAATACGAAAAATCTCACATTAGAACATCGCAATACGGAGAACATTTTACAATATGCCCCTGGTCCTCAGATCAGACAATAACTGGATGTGACACCTGCGCCTGTCACTTTTATATTATACGAATACAAAAACTAGAACGCCTTATATCGCAGTACACTAAATTAAGTAATAGAATGATACATAAAATTATTTAATCCTAAGCTAGAAAAAATATTTTAAATAAATTGTAGTATATCGATAAATAAATTTATCAATAAATAAATTGACAAAAAATCTGTAAAATGAAAACCTGTTGTCTTTCTTTTATCCCATACATTAGAATTTACGATCGAACCTTTTTCTCTAACAAAACCTGTTTACAAGTGTGCGCCGCAGTTGTCTTCCTTCGCCGTGTAGAAAAACGGTCTGTTCACACTCTTCAGAAAAGGGAGAGTAAATTAAATGCGCACGTGCCTGATCGAGCTCTCAACCCACCCCTGAAAAAGTAAACAAACAAGTCGATGCGTGCACTGTGATCGCATAACCCCTCCCACTTCAAATCTGAATTCTAATGAGCGGTCCCTTATTAAGCCGGTTTTTTAATGATCGGTCCCTTTTCCCCACCCCCGAAAAAATAGATAGAAAATCTCATAACCCCCTCCCACTTAAAATCTGAAGTTAAATGAGCGGCCTCTTATTAAACCAGTTTTTAATGATCGGTCCCTTTTCCCACCCCCGTAAAAGTAGATGAACAAGTCGATGCGTTCACTTGTGCGCACGTGATCTCATAACCCCTCCCACTTAAAATCTGAATACGCTACTTCAGAAAAGGGACAGTTACTAAAATGTAACGGCCACTTTCCTCAGCTCCCCCCTCCTCAAAAGGTCACAAAGGTCCATGACGATTGGTTCACTCACTCCTCCCTAAAAAAGGATCACGTACCTGCATATTAACGATCGATAACGATAAGAGCCATAGCAACCAAATTGGGTTCAGGCTGCTGTACATGTTCTATAGTACAAAAAGAATACATTAAAACAAAGTCCATCCAAATCGAATCAAGAAACACTGAAGTTATTAAGGAGTGGTGGTGGTAAGCGCCAAGCGCAGACGATTTCTGTATGCGTGTACACATACATATGAATATAGATGCACATTCTTTTTCGAATTCTCAAGCGTTTGGTTGTGCATGAGTGTTGCTAATCTCAGATTTTGACACAACTGTGGCTCGGTGACAGAGATGTTACCTGGCGCGCTATCAGACGCGAGTTCGAATCTGGCTTCGGTAGGGTCAACGGAGATTTTTGACTGTTTGTTTAAATTTTTAAATTATTTTATATTTAAACTTAACACACTTATTGGTCCAAGTGTAACTTAATGCTGGGACATCGGCGGTTTGAAATATTCTGGGGCAACAAAATGGGGAAAAATTGGTATTTGGCACGCACCCTCTCAAAAAGCTTTCGCAGATCAACTGCAACCAATATTTGAAAGATATAGTTAGATAAGATATAATATTGTAAAAATTTTGCGAGAAATTTCACAAATTACTTATTTGTTAATTAAGTTCCTATTCCCCCAGCCTACCTTTCCTTCACGAGCTGAGCATCTGGAATAACAAGCGTTTGGTTAATTTATATCAAAAAATGTTTTGAAAAAATACGATTTACCTCAAAATATCAGTGTCACACCGGTACTGTTTAATAAGGTAATTTTAGATTTCGAAGAAGGCAACATGGTCGCTGATTGCGGTGCGCACACCTTCGCCGTGGGACATCTGATATCAAAATAAAGCAAAATTCCTTATTTACCAAAAGCTGTCTGTGTGCCATTGAAATGCCTTCCTTAATTTATGCCAATCACAGAAGTGGGAAAACAGTTTTTAGTTACTAGTACATTATCTTCAGTATCTAATGCCGTCACAAAGTTTTTGATCAGTCCAAGCTTGATATGCAACTGTAGCAAAAAAATGGCATTATAATGACATTATGATTTTCCAAAGTAAGTGCTTCTCATTTTCCTTTCTTGAGTAATACTCATGATGCGCTCTACTATCCCAGAAACAGAGAATGCGACAGTACTTTGTAAAACCACATTACAATCCGAATAACGTGGCCATAACTTTAAAATCGCTGTAGACCTTCCTTTGCTGGTCTTTAAACTTGATACATTCAAACATCTTAGCCATCATTCCATAGGATTTCTTCATATTATGAGCATGGGCGTTGGGGATGTAGGGTTCTGATGTCCATTGTGGAATAATACAGGTTTTACGCTATCCTTGTTTCTGTCCACATATAACCTCCATCCCTTGGGACATACTATTCGCAAATTTCTGAAAATAGACCGAAAATGTCATGGCATCGAGCAGCGTTGAGAGAACGACAAATGTCGGTGCCGGTAAAAAGTTCTGTTGAAGTTTTCCTTCAGAAGATTTCGTTCCCTTAACCGCGATGATAAGGTCTAAGCTAAAGATAACGTCTTCTACTGAAAAGTTTCGTATAATGAAGTAGATTTCTCATATGATTGTAGTTTTATGAGCTACTTCACAGGAACCTGAAAGCTGCGAGTAGTCAATTGCGGCTAAATGCAAGAATATTCCATATTTCTTACAAATTTCTTACCAAATTATATTTATTGAAAGGTATGCCTTAAGAGAAACAAAACTATTAGTATTTTTATACCCTGATCCCATTAAAAATGTGTAATAGGGTATAATGGTTTTGTGCAAAAGGAAGGTGTTTATGTGTATAGATGTGTTATTTTGTGTATGTGTGTATGAATTGCCACTGTGTTCAGGGTATCCCCTAGTCGGGTCCTCCCGACTAGAGCCATCTTACATGTTTTAAGACGAATTGATTTCATACTGTGCACTGAGGCACTTACTTCTTGTTTTGTTTTATTGACAAATGTGATTGACACGAATTGCAAATATATGATTATTTATTTGATCAAACATGCTATTGCATGGTGGAACTGTTCGCTTGAGTTAGGGTCAAGTGGTTTGTTTGCTTTTAACTGCATATAGACAAAACAGGGAAGAAAGTAACAAAAGTGTGCCACAAAATAGTTCAAATGGCAATTATACTTTATCTGGCCAACGTCTTCAATATATTGTCCGAACTTATGAAAGAAGACAACTCAGTATTGGCTGGCAACAGCCAAACATCAAATTTAAATGAGCATAGATACTGTAAAGTGATGAATCAGTCTATATAACTTTCAAAATAGTATCTACGCTTGACAAAACTGAGGCTGTTAATAAAAGCACAGCATAAATCTGGTATATACATACTTGTATACATACATTCGACCAAAAATACATTGTGTATATGAATATTTGAATTGAGCTGAATCGAGCTAACTCGATCATGACTCGAGCTTCTTTGATTCGATCAATTCCGATAAACAAAGCAATCATGTCAACTGCTCGTTCGCGGACATAGTGCCTGGAGCTCTGCGGGTGTGATCACCAACATTTTTTTTTTGGGCGCGCAATCGAATATAAAGTTTTTGTAACGGTGATTAAGCATGCCCGATCATTACCGTTATGGTAGATACCACATATGTAGCATAACGAGTCAGGATTGTATCTGCACGAAAATTGGCGCACATGATTACTACTGACAATTGTGAGAACTACACCGGCAATTGTGATAGGCATACCGATACTCCAAATTGACATGTCGTTATCATCTTTTCCTGTGATCAAAATTCAATTCATTGTTGTATGTTTGGCTCAATTCAGACAGGTAATACTTTCGGTTAAAAATGTGCGCCGATCAGCAAACTTTCGCAGGTAAAAGATAGTTTTCGATAATATCACCATATCGCATAATACCAGTACCTGACATACATTTCTTCAGATTGGGATAACATCCCTGCAGTTTGAAAATGCGACATGTGGCTGAAATGGTAATATCACAGCCGTATCTCCATCGATTTCCGTGATTAATATCTTAAACGTCGTGCAATTAATTCAATTATGTAAATACAATTTTTCGAGCTATCCCCAAATTTTAAAATTAAAAAGTTTTACAAAATACTTTACAAGATATCATAATTTTCTTAATTCAATATTATATAGTTACAAAACTTTTGATTTAAATTTAAAAGTGTGTATATTCATTGGCTTCGAGTAATGAGAAAATGCAAGATCAAATGTAGAAGGCTGATAGAGCCAATGCTGTGAGACTGGTCTCTCATCTCTAGTTTGTAAGTGTTCAAAAAGAGATGAAGAGACTTGGGCACTTCACTTCTAGGCAAATAATAAAAGAAGATAGACGTGTGCACAGAACAAGTGGGTTCATTATTATAACGGCTCCTACAAATTCAGAAGCGGGATAAACGACGTGTTGGTGGCCACATTAAAAAAATGATTGGCTGTTTTGGGTCTGGCAACAAAAGGCTCAAAAGCTGAATTGTTGGCGCGCTTAAACAAGGTGCCAGCAAATGAGCGAGGCAGCTCGCCTCGATTAGACGAAACAGACGATGAGGAGCAGCCAGCTTATAAACAAGCCGAACAAACAGCTGTAGTCCAAGTGCAGGAGGAAATTTTCCAAAGCGCAGAATTGTTAAAAAATTTGCATGTGGAAATAACGGCCGCGCAAAATTTGCTAGAGCAGCTACGTCTACAAGGCGTCAGAAACTGTACCAGCCAACAACAGCAGTCTGAGCGAGATAGCAGCAGTGTACGCAAAAATGAAGACGAAAACGGTGAAAGGCTCGCGACGCTGATTGCAGCCAAAAATACGCTGACGAAAACGCTCGCGGCGCTGACTGCAGCGAAAAAAAGGCAGACAAAAACGGTGGCATCAGCGTTACAATTAGCAAATGGATTCGTATTGGAATTTAAGGAGGAGTCGGTTTGTAATTCGATTGTTCAATTGGATACTAAAAAGTCGTATGTAATGCATAGCTAAAATAAAATACAGATCCAGCACGCATTGTGAAGCCATTGGATGAGCTACTGGATCAGTTGGTGACAGCATTTGGAGAAAAAGTAAATAAAGCTGATCTGCGACGCAACTTTGGAGCACGCATTTGCGAATTCAGGCCAGACTTCAGTGCTTCAACAGCCCATCTAAGATGCATCGAGCGTTCGCAGATATACTGCCTCCGAAGCAATGCTGTAGCCGCTCAGGCGGGGCCAGCACTGTGTCAAGGGACAACTGCAACTTCAAAGGACACTGGGCACAGGATTATCTGACACCTAAGAGGCAGCGAGTTTCATGCTATGGTTGTGGAGGTATAGGTCACCTGGTGGCCCAATGCCCACAGAGGATGTCGATAGTTGAAAAGGGTGACAATAATAATTATGTTAGATATAATAATATTTATTTTAACGAAAACGCTAACAAGTCAATAATTGCAGAATGTCTCGTAGACAGGGACAGGGACAGTGGAGGGACTTTGTGGAAGCTTTTAACTTAAACATTGATTCAACCGCATTGAAAATTATATCTGCAGAGTGCATTGGAAACCAAGAAAAAGATAACGTCGTGTTAAAATTAAACTTGCAGCCAACACAAGTACAGTTGTTGGATAATATAATATTGGAAAGTTAATGATAAGCAGAAAATGTGTTAGAAAAGATATTGTTAGAAAACAAGTTGTTAGATAATGAAGCCTTAGGTAATAGATTGTTAGACAGAAAGCTGTTAGAAGACAGATGTTTAGAAGCAGAAACAGTCAGCAGTGTGGTACAAGATGACTTTGATAAAAACATGTTGCAGATAAACATATTAGGTACTGAAGAAATGGAAAGGGTATATAAAATTGAAAAACATGTGGGGTATAATGTAATGCAGATGCTGGAAACCACATATGTCAAGGCTAAAAGACCGGATAAACCCAAAATTAAGTGCGAGATGAAAATTACTGTGGAAAAAGCAAAACATTTAGTTGCTCGCCTAGGCGAAAAAGGAGAAATTACAATTAATGGTAGATGAATACATGAGAAATGGTATTATTCAATTGTTTTAGTCAAAAAGAAAACTGGAGATATCGGGATGTGCATCGACTTTAGAAAGCTGAACAAAATAATGATTAAAAATACTTATCCATTACCTTTAATCGATGACCTATTAGATGGATTAGTAAACAAAACCGTGTTTACCAAGCTTGATCTGAAAAACGGGTATTTTCATGTCTTTGTCGATAAGGAATCGATAAAATATACGTCTTTTGTAACCCCTTTGAGTCAATTTGAATTTTTGAGAATGCCCAAGCGGCTGAAAACGGCACCTTAAGTATTTCAGAGATTTGTTAACAGTATATTTTCAGATATGATTAGGGATAACATAGTGATTATATATATTGACTCCATTATGATTGCCAGCAAGAATATAAATGAACAATTATAAGTTTTAAGAAAGGTGTTTAGGCGATTAGTAGAAAACAAATTAGAATTGAGGTTAGACAAATGCGAGTTTATGCAGTATACGGTCAAGAACTTAGGATTTCTTACATCAAAAGATGGAATAAAGGCCGATAAAAATGGTTTAGGAGCGGTCAAAGATTTTCCCATACCTAAAAAAGTGCAGGCAGTACAAAGTTTTAGAAGATTCATTAAGGATTTTTCCATAATTGCGAAACTATTGTACGATTTACTAAGAAAAGATAGAAAGTTTAAGTTTGAAGAAAAAGAACTAAATTTGATTTTTATGCTAATCAAATACATTTTTAGAAGCGCCTGTTTTATCAATTTATGATCATAGAAATGACATTGAACTGCATTGCGATGCAAGCGCGCTGGGATTTGGAGCAGTATTGTTGCAGAAAAAGCAGGATGGCAAACTGCATCCAATTTTTTATTTTTCAAAACGAACAACGGAAAATGAAGCGAAATACCACAGCTTCGAGCTAGATACCTTAAACATCATATATGCTTAACGAAGGTTCAGGATATACTTACAGGGCAGAGGGTTTAAGATTTTGGCGGACAGCAATACTTTGACTTTGACGCTGAATAAGATAGAGCTTAGTCCCAGAATTGCGAGGTGGGCGTTAGAAATGCAGGAATTCGATTATGATTTATTGCATAGGGTAGGAAAGCAAATGTTAAAGCATGTGGATGCATTATCAAGGTGCAATAATGAGATTATGATAAAAATAGCAAATAGTTTTGAAACGAATTTAGTAATATGTCAGATGAAAGATGAGAAAGTTCAAAATGTTAGGAAATTGTTAGAGAAAAGTGAGCTTAAATTGTTTGAAATTAGAAATGGGGTAGAAAAACGAATGAAAACAGATTACTATTTTATGTGCCGGTAGGGATGGAGGATCACGTGTTATATAAATATCATAACGACCTGGGACACATTGGAAGAGATAAAATGTTGAATGCTATTAAAAAAAACTTACTGGTTTCCGGACCTGAAAAATAAGATTGTAAGCCATATTAAGAATGGTTTGAAATGTTGAAAAGGTTACTTGATTTTGTACCATAAGCCAGGGTTAGATATTTCTAATCCTGTGGTCAGTTCACGTCGACTGACAAATAATTAAACAGACGTGCAATTTCTATAGTTACCAAAATACAATATTTATTTAAATTACGGGAGTGCGCGTGCTCTATTGGGCGACGATCACAAGAAGAAAGAGGAAGAAGCTTCTGTGTGACCATATTAGGTGAGCTTACAAAATACTTAAAATTATCGATGAAAATAGCGTTAATGGTGTTTCGCTAGACTATCGCCACAGTACTCCCTCCTAGACTTCATGTTGTGAAACGAACGGGGAGTCTAATTGTCCGGCGAGGCCTAGAGTGTTGCTCGGCTGCTGGCGGTTGAATGGTGGCGTTGGTTGCGTCGTCCAGTTGACCTGATGCTTGTAAAGGTGTTTCGGTGTTTATTGCAGGTGATGGTTGGGCTTCGATAAAGGCGGGCTTGAGGCGGTCTATGGATATTTTGGTATCGCGACCTCTAACGATAATTGTGGTATACTTTGTTTGTTTTGATTTGACTTCAAATGGTCCATCGTAGGACGGTTGAAGTGATCCACGCACTGTGTCGTTCCGTATGAAGACGTGGGTAGCAGCATTCAAATCTCTGAAAACAAAAGGTTTAGTATTGTCGTGATGAGCGGTTTGAGTTGGTTGGATTATGCGCATAGTTTCTGCTAGGTCCTTAGCAAATCAGTATGTGGTTGAAATCGGCTGCTTTCATGAAAAAATTCACGAGGAAGACGAAGTGTTGTGCCATACACGAGTTGTGATGCTGTTGTTTGAATGTCTGGTTTATAAGCGGAGCGTAGACCAAGTAGGATTATTGGCAGCTTGTTTGGCAAACTAATCCGATTTTGACACATAATGGATGCTTTTAATGTTCGGTGCCACCGTTCGATGAGTCCATTTGATTGAGGATGATATGGTCAATGCCGAGGAATCGTGATAATTCGAGAAACAATCTCGATTCAAATTGTCGTCCTTGATCCGTTGTGATGCGTGCAGGTAGTCCAAAGCGAGAAATCCATGTGTTGACTAATGCTGTTGCAACTGTTTTTGCTTGTATATCCTCAATTGCGACTGCTTCTGGCCACCTAGTGTAACGATCAATTATGGTTAAACAACATCTGAATTGTCCAGATTGTGGTAGTGGTCCGATAAGGTCCAGGTTGATGTGTTCAAATCTTCTGCGAGGGCAGTTTGTATTGTTGATGTGGTGAATGAACGTGGCGAGTAACTTTTGATTTTTGACAAGGGATACAGAGTTTGGCAAAGTTAGCTATATTCTTGTGCATAGAGGGCCAAACAAAACGTTGCTTAATGAGTTTGGTTCTTGAACTAATTCCACCATGGGCAATGTTGTGTAGCTTGCTGATGATCTTCCTTCTGAGTGGTTGTGGTATAAACGGACGAACAGAAGAGGTTAAGAAGTCACATAGAATATTAGTTGATGTATTCGGAATGTTGACAGATTTAAGTTGAAGTGACGTGTCGTTGTCGTTGAGAAGCTGTTTAAGCTCAGGACAATTACCTTGCAAGTTTGCAATTTGATTGTAATCGATAATATGATTTTCCACTGATGCAATGCGAGAGAGTGTGTCTGCAGTTGTGTTTTCGTGTGTAAAATTGATGTTGTAAACTGTCCGATATAGTCTAAATGTCGAAGTTGTCGAGGATAGGCTTTCTCAGGCTTCTGTGAAAACGCATATACCAGTGACTTGCGGTCTGTTCGGACATCGAATGTTCTTCCTTCGCGCATGTAGCGAATGTGTTTGATACTGAGGAATATTGCTAACAGCTCGCGATCGTATGTGCTATATTTGCGTTGTGCATCAGTTAGTTTAACGCTGAAAAATCCCATTGGTTGGAATGAATTGTTAATATGTTGATGTAAGACAGCGCCTAGTTTGGATTCCATGGCAATCAACATGGTGACCTAGAAATTCGATCGATGTTTGACCAAAGCGACACTTACTAGGATTTATAGTAAGATGATGTTGACGAAGTCGATCAAATATCTTTCGGAGATGTATTTTATGTTGCTCTACGTTGTCAGATGCTATGGCAATGTCGTCTATGTAGACGAATACAAAATCGAAGTCTTTTAAAGCGGTATGCATAAAGCGTTTAAAGGTTTGTGCAGCGTTGCATAAGCCAAACGTCATGTGAATAAACTCAAACAATCCAAATGGTGTGATTATTGCTGTTTTGGGAATATCACTCGGCTCTATAGGAATCTGGTAATACGCTCGGCTTAGATCGATTTTGGAAAAAAATTGTCTTGCCATAGAAAATATGAGTACAATCTTGTATATGCGGAAGCGGATATCGGTCTGGTACAGATTATGAATTGAGAGCACGATAGTCACCACATGGTCGCCACTCACCTGTTGTCTTGCGGAACATGTGCAATGGTGATGCATATGGACTTTTTGAAGGACGGCAGACACCTATTTTTATTAAAAATTTAAATTCGCTTTTAGCTGATTGAAGTTTATCCGGGGTGAGTCTTCTAGGCCTTGCAAGGTCGTGCAGCTCCTTTTGTAGCAATGCAGTGAGTCACGTCGGATGTTCTGGGCTTAGGTGCTGAAGCGTTCAATATGGTGATGTCTTTAAATTCCTCCAGTAGTTGGGCGAATTCGCAGGATTTTTTGAACGTTTTAATCTCGGCTGACGATTGTAGGATGTAGAGCCCGTGGCGTGATAAGAGTGTTTGACCGTCACTCCTGATGCAAACGAGTAAATTGAAATTATTTAAAAAATCTGATCCGATGATTGGAATTTTAGTGTCAGCAATGATGAAATTCCACGTAAATGGACGGCGTAGTCCAAGATCGAGCGTGAGTCGAGTTGTTCCATATGTTTTTATTTGTCTGCGAAAAGTGAGTAGTTGTTGTCTGCAGAAAGGCGTCGATTTATTACTGTAAAAGGTATGACTGAAACATCTGCGCCGATGTCGACAAGAAACTTTTTTCCAGATTTTGCATCTGCAATAAATAAGCGATTAGTTGTTGAAATTCTGTAGATGTGCACTCTGAGTTGGGAACGGTTTTGGAAGGCATCTAAGGATTGTCCGCCGAAGTTGCCTTGCTGATCTTCGACGGTAGCTCCTAGTTTTTTGCATTTGTGTTGTTTACTTGGTTAAAAGAGCATGGAGAATTGCAATGCTGTGCATCAGTGCCGTACTTGTTGTGATACCAGCAATTTTGGGTATTTTTTTTTACTGGCGTGTTGCTGCGATTGTTGTTGCTAATTGAGCGGTTTCGGCTGCGGCTGCTCCGATTCCTATCGTTGTTGCGGAGTTGTCCAAGTTTGCTATTGATTTGTTGAAGTACCTTGTCGTTGTTATTGAGGCGTTTCTCAATCTTCACAATGCGGTCTTCGTTTGTTGGATTAGCACCATTGACTGTTGGACGATATTGCTGCCATGTCGCTAGATGTGTAGCTTAAAGATTCCATTACAGCATCTGCGGCAATAGCAAGTTGCGAGAGCGTAGTGTTTGGTGAGCTTTCCAACATGTCTACGATGACTGCGCGAGCAGCGGGAGGAAGACGTTTAATCCAATAACGACGTACGACAGTTTCGTCATTGGTAGCGTTTGTTTGCTGTAGTTGGCTAAGTAAATGGCTTGGTCGTCCTTCTCCAAGTTGAATGCCAGTTGCGAGTTTGTCGAGACGTGCATCCTGATTCTGCATTTCTTCGCATGATTGACAAATTTGCGGCCGTTGAATCGTCTGGCTTACTGAATAATCCTTGTAGTTGGAACCAGTTTCAAGTTTAATAAAAAACATTTCAATATTAGTTATTGAATTGAGTTGTAGAAACGTCATTTTTACAAAAATTGAATTTACATTGTTTGTATTTTCAATAGCATTGTTGGAAATTTGTTGGTTTTGTTGCGCACCAGAATTGTTTCTTCTTCAGCCATTTCTAAGAATTGTCTTTTCACCACGATATGAAGTTCGGTATAAGTGAATAGATTGTGTGTGCGCGTTGCAAATAGTCGGGAGTCGCAAATTTATGGTTTGTGAGTGTGTTGAGGCTCCAGTAGACGAATTGCGTGTTGCAAATAGTCAGGAATCACCAATTTATGGTTGGTGACTTAGTTTTTTGAGGCTCCAGTGGGCGAATTGCGTGTTGCAAATAGTTAGGGGTCACCAATGGTTACTTGATTTTGTACCATAAGCCAGGGTTAGATTTTTCTAATCCTGTGGGCAATTCACGTCGACTGACAAATAATTAAACAGACGTGCAATTTCTATAGTTACCAAAATACAATATTTATTTAAATTACGGGAGTGCAAGTGCACTATTGGGCGGCGATCACAAGAAGAACGAGAAAGAAGCTTCTGTGGGACCATATTAAGTGAACTTACAAAATACATAAAATTATCGATTAAAATAGCGTTCATGGTGTTCCGCTAGGAAGTATATATTTGCAGTAGTTGATGGTTTCACAAGATTGTATCCAACAAAAACAACAAACAGCAAAGAAGTAATAAACGCATTGAGAGACTATTTTAAATCATATAGTAGGCCAAGTGGTATAATATCTGATCGAGGAAGCCGTTTTACATCAACCGAATTCGAAGAATTTTTAAGAGAGGCAAATGTAAAACACATTAAGATTGCAACAGGCTCTCCACAAGCAAATGGCCAGGTTGAGCGCATAAATAGGAGCTTGGGTCCCTTGATAGCGAAACTTAATGAACCAGAGCACGGACAACATTGGGATATTATCATTGAAAAAAAGAGTATACTTTAAAGAATGGTTTTCGGTTATCTCGGCATCCTTATCAAGGCGTTTGGAGTAGTCAAAACATTAGACATTGGAAAAAAAAAATAATAATTTAAAATAGTTACATAGCTGTGTATACAATTCAAATCTCAAATGTTAATAATATAACCTATAATAATGTATATATATAGGTTAAGATTAATTATACCATAAGTGTCAATTCGGCTGTTTGCTATCTCACGGTCAGGATGGCCGAGTTGTAGCAGGCTGATAGTGCCAATGCTGGGAGATTGCTTTCTCTAAATAGCTGTTAACTATTTGTACACCACTATTTTGTAAGTGTTGAAAAAGAGATGAAGAAAAGAAAAAGTGGGTTCATTATTATAACGGCTCCTACACAAATTTTAACAAGTGAGAACGTTGCAGTCGGCTGTAACCGACAGCATATTACTCGTTTACTATGTGATAACAACTACATGTACCTTAGCACTATGTATTAATAATAATAATATTATATAAGTATACTAAATATATATACATATATAGCGCTAGCGCCGAAAAGTGCACACAGAGACCGCTGCGGTTGGTGCATATGATTAACACTATGTTAGAATAACGCAAGACAAAAACTGAGCTAGGATAGCACTTCAATTTGTGTTCATGTTAATGTCTTTAAGTATTATATATACGTTATTATATATAAAATTATTTATGTTTGTATGTGTATATATATATACTTGATAGAGAGTGCGAATAATTAAAAATAATAATTTTAGCTGCATTTTATACTGCACCACCGCACTACTAGTTGATCAAGTTGTGACACAACTCAAGGTCATCAGCAATCTGTCGGTATACATGTTATGCATCTAGCTTTAAAAGTAAGGGAGATATATAGATTTAATCGAATTGCCACGCCCCCATTGGGCGCATCCCAAAACCCTTAACACTTTATCTGACGCTGGTGTACAGGGGTATATATTTCAAATTTCTAGCTTCAATTGCGGCGAAAAAAATTGCTTACGGACAGACGGAAAGTCGGACCGGCAGACGGACAGTATAACGGACATTGCACAAACCCAATATACTAGTTTCGCTTCGTGAACAAGTATAAAAATTAAAAAAGTCTTACCATAGAAAAACATTTAATGTGGGTATTTGTCATATCGGGCCCCAAATGTATCAGAAAAAGTAGGTTTGGTAAACAATACAGTCTGTAATCGGTATGTACTATAATTGCGAACTCCTAAACTATAAATTTTAATTTAAAACCCAAACAATACTAGATTAAAGACTTCTTTGCTTAACATTTTAATAAATATACTTTGATCAAAAAGTGATAGTTTTGTCCGAAGCGAATTTCGTTGTTTCTCGCCTGTCTGTATGCAATTTTTGTTAAGAGTTGAAATACATGCATACTCATGTGTACCTGAGTTATATAAAGAGTTCAAATAGTAGTAAAACTGTAAAATACATAAAATAAACTAGTTATGACTTTATCTATTGATCATCAAATCTGCCGCCATAAAACGAAAAATCAAAATTTCCTTGTATAAAAGTTTAAATTTTATTGCGTTAGGGTTACAGTCTTAGATTCACCAAATCCGGTTTCAATAAGATTCTAACTAAATTTTATTTGTTCTAATTAAAATTGTGGACAGAGTTTTCAAAAGTCGGTAGCACCCGACTGCAATGTGTTTGGCTCGTAAATTTTCGTTATTAAAACTTTCATTTATTAACATTTTTACTTTTAGTTAGTTAGTTCTATAACGGCATTAGCAGCAAGATTTTGGTACAAATATATAATTTTTAGAACGTAAGAACTAATATGATAAAAATAATGACTAAATTTCATGTACATGTCTCAATTAGGTTGAATGGAAAGGATTAACGGGGCCCATACAATTTAAAGAAGGTCAACGAGTTCAATTCAAGCTTGACTTAATAAAATTAAAGCAACACTCCATTGTGAAAGTCGGCGAATGGACTCCTCAAGATCATCTTAATATAACAGAACCTTCATTATTTTTTGATGCCGGTTCAATGAATGTAACTTTAGTTGTGATTACAATATTGGTTTGTCTTTTATTTCAAAATATTATCTTATTACTATTTATTACATGTTGGAATTTTAGGAAACACCATACGTAATGATGCACTATGGAAAAAACTACACGGGGAATGAACGCTTTTATGGCTTTTGTGTCGACATATTGGAAACAATATCGCATGAGGTTGGATTTGACTACATATTAGACTTGGTCCCTGACAGGAAATATGGTGCAAAAGATCCAGAAACAGGGCAATGGAATGGGATGGTCGCTCAGCTTATGAAATATGTTTGTACAAAATTCTATTTAATATTGATTGTGTTAAAAATACTCGAAAGTAATAGAACATATTTTCTTTGTAACAAAGTACGTCTGTCTGTTAAATCAAGTAAGAGAGCAGTTGGGAATAATCTACTAGGAGATACAATGAACCCAGTTTCGAGCTATCTTTAGGTACATTTCAGCCCCTTGAATCTACACATATTCTCATGAATGCACTGTGCAAGCTGCACACTTTATTAGCGGTGTTTTTTCATCTTCTCTCAGCCCCATGGAAAATGCATTATTAAATAAGTTCTGTAGTGTCGCTGAACAAGCCGAATTAGAAAACTACCCGAAATTAGGCAAATTGCATTCTTTAATATTATGCCTGGTCTTAGGCATACGAAGCTAGATTTAAGCAAGTAAGATGGCTCTAGTCGGGAGTGCCCGACATTTAATTAAACGCCTCTGAGCTCATACACACGACACCACAGCAACACTTAGTAAAATAAAATAAATATTAAAAATAATGCTCGCGCTTGCTTTTAATATTTGCAAACTAATTTTAGTATACCATAGTTGCGAAGTTTCTACTAAAATTTTCACAAAATAGGAAACTACATCTTTTAAATATTGGTTGCAGTTGATCTGCGAAACCTTTTCAAAAACGTACATGCCAAATACCAATTTTTCCCTATTTTGTTGCTTCAGAATATTTCAAATCGCCGGTGTTCCAGCATTGAGTTCAACTTAAATGCTGGGACATCGACGATTTTAAATATTCTGAAGCAATAAAATGGGGACAGAGTTGGTATTTGGCATGCACACTCTCAAAAAGCTTTCGCAGATCATCTGCAACCAACATTTAAATGATATAGTTTCCTATTTTGTGAAAATTTTGCGTGAAATTTTTAGTACTACCGCATACTAAAATTTGCCTGCAAATTTTAAAACCATTAATTTTTATTATTATTATTTATTTGTATTTTATATTACTTAGTGCGGCTATGGAGTCGTGTGTATGAAAGCAGAGGGGTTTAATTAAATGCATGTAACAACAGTTCGCCGCTGGGTTCAGGGTATCTTCTAGTCGGGCACTCCCGACTAGAGGCATTTTACTTTTTTTGATTTAAATACTCATGTATACCAATGGATTTACTTTGATGCCTATGTGCTACGCTAGATTCAATTATTTTGCGGTTTGCTGTGAATGGATAATTTTGTTTGACTCAACTTGAATAGTTATATCTGTATTATTATTTTTTTTTCATAACAATGTGATAATTTGTTCCTGAGCTTGGTTCATAATTTCCGGATGTTTTTTTTTTCTACGGTTTTTACGGTTTTGTAAAGCTTAAAGTTTATTTTTTATTTTCTTCGTACCTACTAAGCTGGCAAAGCCGCTTAGACGTAGTTGTAAGAACTTAGCATCTGCTTCAGTTAGTGTAAATCAGTGTCTTATTTGCCTTAGTACTATCGAAGTTACGACGCAGTTGCTAACCACAAACTTCAATCACGTATTCCAGTAACAAGCAGGGTTGTAGATAACCCAAGCAGTTAAGTTAAAATGCCTGCAGGAACACGAATCCAAGCATCCAATAAAGATACTTCGTCTGAAGACATTATGTGTTTCACCCACTGTTAGTGAAATACAGCAGGTAATTTCGGTCTCAATAATGGCAGCTTCAGAAAAAACAGCCTCGCTGACACAAGCTTTACAATTAGGATTCCAAAATCTTTTATCGGCTTTTACATCCCAATAAGGCAGTTCCGCAACTCCTCAACAAAATCCGAATGTTAGTTTCGTCGATCACTCTCAGAAAATACCGTCGAATGATGTGAGAAACAAGTTTAGAGCTAGGAGTTCCTCAGGATTAGAAGATTTAGGTCCGGATCGACTCAGCCAAATCAGTAGCTATTGGAAACTTAGATTTCACGGCCGATCAGGCATGAGAATAGATGTGTTCAAGTATCATGTTGAGGCTTAAACAACCGAAGCCTTGGATGGAAATACCGAGTTGTTAGCTCGTCATATAAGCCATTTATTTGAGGGCAGCGCGAACAATTGGTTTTTTGCGCTACCATAAGAGTGCCCCTGTTTTTGTTTGGTTGAAGCTTTACGCAGATTTACGTGTTCAGTTCAAAGAAGAACAAACCGATGTGGACATTTGTGTAGAAGGATGGTGAGTCCTTTGATGATTTTGATGAGCCAATTATAAATTTAACTGACAAACTGTCGCATCCCTTATCAAACTCGTTGTTACTAGAATCGTTGCGTTCAAATTTACTGCCAGAGTTACCGCAATAACTACTCTATGAGCCCATACAAACTATTGCGCATTTAGTTCATAAGCGTGAAGACTTCATGTAGTCGGTTTTAAAACTTCGATTGCATTTGCCTAGACTTGCTCCTCGTCGTTCCTTGCACGCCATTCAAGTACAAACTGAGTACGAGTCAGAGAACGAAGATGCGACTGGTATTGATAACGATATTTCAGCCCTCTGTCTATCCTGTTGCTCTGGTCATCGACATCAGGATTGCGCTTCTGATCACCGAGTATTTTGCTATGGCTAATACCTATAAGCCGACGTGTGTCAAGTGCAATGCGTCAAAAAACCAGGTTGCCAGAATTTACTCTACATAATCGTTTGAAATCTTAATCAATTCTGCAAACAGGAAATTGTTAAGATCCCGTTTACGTCGCGCAGATTATTTGAAGCGTTGTAAGCTTGAGAAAATGCACTTTTCTCAGCAATCGTGGCACGATTTACGACCCTATGGAAAGAAAACACTTTTACTAAAATTTTTGAAAGGAGGAGGATACAGGTGCCTCTATTAGTTGTATTGGTGGCAGTTTCGCTGTCAAATTGTTAAATTCAAACGAATCTTACAAGCCAATGGCACAAGTGACTACAGCTACCGGAAACACCCCACAATTACTTGGAAAAATACGCACTGATGTCTAGTATAGAGGAAAAGGTAAACATTTAACGTTTTATATTGTTCCTCCTCTAGTTCAGCATCTTTATTTTGGCATAGATTTTTGGTCAGCATTTGAGTTGTTGGGTCCATATTAAGCAGAGCCAAATGTGCCAGCAAATATCGCTTGTAAAATCCATTGCGAGCCTTAACTGGGACTGAGCAACAAGAACTCGATCACATTCAGTTGTTCCCTTCATTTGCGCAGTAACCTTTCTGTCGTTATTGTCACACGTCATAGATGTAGGCAATGCAACGCCAATCAAATAACGGCATTATTCAGTATCCCATCTATGGAAAAAACTATGTTTTAAGAAATCGATCGAATGTTATCTCTTGGTGTGATTGAACCGTCTGAAAGTTACGATCATGAACTTTCAGACGGTTCGATCACAGTTGTTCTTGTTTGTAAGCCCGAGAAGGTATGCCTTTGCATTGATTGCAGAAAAGTCAATGAGTTGACTCGAAAGGACGCCTACCTTGCCTTTGCAATGCCTTTGATTGACGGAATACTAAGTCGTCTCCCCAAGGCAGAGTTTATCACAAGTCTCGACTTGAGAGTTCTTGGGATAAAACCGCATTTACTGTACCCGGTCGTCCCCTGTACCAGTATAAGGTAATGCCGTTTGGGTTGTCTAATGCCCCTGCTACGATGTTCAAGTTGATGGTCAGAATAATTCCCGCTAACTTAAGAAACGAAATGTTTGCATACCTCGATCACCCTCTTATTGAATCGGACTCTTTCAATCGTCATCTTGCAGTTTTAAAGGAATTACGAATTAAAAGAAGTTAAATATCTCGGTGATTTAGTTGGTCAGGGTATAATTAGAATGAATGCGGATAAAATAAAAGCTATTTCTGATTATCCAGCTGATTATTCTGATTATCGCTCGCTTAAACACTTACGCCGCTTCCTTGGTATGACTGCATGGAAATGAATTGGAAACTACGCATCGATAGTTTCGCCACTGACTCGTTAACTACACAAAAGAAATTCGAATGGTCAGAGTCGGCAGAGCAAGCTTTTCAAGCTCTGAAAGTTGAGATGTGCAGGCCCCAGTATTGCATACTCCAAACTTTTAAGCTCCGCTTTTCATACACTGTAATGCCAGTCACACAGGATTAGGAGGTGTATTAGTACAAATCAATGATTCGCGTTGAAGTTCCCATGGCCTTTATATCCCGTTAGCTGAATTAGTGTCAAAGCAATTACTCAGTTACGGAAAAAGAATGCTTAGCAGCAATATTAAGCATTCGGAAGTTTCGAGCTTACGTGGAAGGACACCCATTTACGGTAATAGCCGAACACGCATCTCAAGTGGCCAATGGCTCAGTCTGATCTGAGTAGGCGTCTAGCTCGGTGGGCTCTGAAGCTCCAAGGTTATACCTTCACCCACAGTAAGAATACTGTGCCAGATGCTTTATCACGTACTCACACGGAAGATTTATCAGCATTAAATGTGGACAAACTTATCGTTGTACAGTCTCCCTATTTTAAATCAGTTGAGTATGAATCTCTTAACTCCAAAGTGTTGCATAACCAGACTCAAATGCCAGATGTCAAAGTTATTGAATCTTTCGCAGAATGGAACATGCTACAGGAGACAGAGGTGCCGACGACATGGCTTGGAAGCTATGGATACCTAAAGAGTTGGGGATATATAGAACGTTAGAGAGGCTGAGAAGCTAATATTTTTGGTCAAAGTTAGTATCGGATGCGAGAGATTATGTTAATCAGTGTGAGATTTGTAAAACCACTTAACATCCAAACCGTGTTCTCAGCCCTCCAATGGATAAATTTACAGAGACTCAGCGAGTCTGTCAGAAGTTGTACGTTGACTATCTTGGTCCGTATCCTCGTTCCAAGACTAGTCACATTGGAATTTTCGTTGTACTCGACCATTTCACAAAGTTTCCTTTCCTGAAACCCGTTCGCAAACTTACAGCGGATGCTATTCTGCCTTTTTTAGAAAAAGAGTTGTGTCACTGCTTCGGCGTTCCAGAAGCAATAGTATCGGACAATGGAGTGCAATTCAAATCACAAAAATGTAATGATCTGCTCCAAAAATACGCAGTACATCATTCGTACAATGCTGTCCATGCACCCCTAGATAACGCATCCGAACGCGTTAACAGGTCGGTTATAGCTGCTATGAAAGCCTATATTGATCCCAATCAATCAAATTGGAATGGGAAACTTAGCAGTATCTGTTGCTCCTTACGTTCAGCTGTAAACCAACGTTTACGTTAGTAGTAGGGAAGTGTATGTTCTGTGACAGGAAGTTGCTGTCAATTTAATTACGTGATGTGAATAATTAATGATTTATGACCCTACGTGACCCTAATTAATATGCAGGCACCTGACCCTTTTGAAGGAGGGGTGTGCGGGGACCGATCGTTAATATGCAGGTACGTGATCCTTTTTTAGGGAGGGGCAAGTGAGGGAACCAATCGTCATGGGCCTTTGTGACCTTTTGAGGAGGGGGGAGCTGAGGAAAGTGGCCATTACATTTTAGTAACTGTCCCTTTTCTGAAGTAGCGTGGTGCCCGATCATTAAAATTCAGATATTATGTGGGAGGGGTTATGAGATCACGTGCGCACAAGTGCACGCATCGACTTGTTCATCTATTTTTTCGGGGGTGGAGAAAGGGGACCGATCATTAAAAAACCGGTTTAATAAGGGGCCGCTCATTAGAATTCAGATTTGAAGTGGGAGGGGTTATGCGATCACAGGCGCACAAGTGCACGCATCGACTTGTTTGTTTACTTTCTCAGGGGTGGGTTGAGAGCTCGTTCAGGCACGTGCGCATTTAATTTACTCTCCCTTTTCTGAAGAGTGTGAACAGACCGTTTTTCTACACGGCGAAGGAACACAAGTGCGGCGCACACTTGTAAACAGGTTTTGTTAGAGAAAAAGGTTCGATCGTAAATTCTAATGTATGGGATAAAAGAAAGACAACAGGTTTTCATTTTACAGATTTATTGTCAATTTATTTATTGTTTTGTTTATACTACAATTTATTTAAAATATTTTTCTAGATTAGGATTAAATAGTTTTATGTATCATTCTATTACTTAATTTAGTGTACTGTGATATAAGGCGTTCTAGTGTTTGTATTCGTATAATATAAAAGTGACAGGCGCAGGTGTCACATCCAGTTATTGTCTGATCTGAGGACCAGGGGCATATTGTATAATGTTCTCCGTATTGCGATGTTCTAATGTGACATTTTTCGTATTTGGTGAAATATTCTCATCCCATCAAATTCGGCTAGAAAATCATCAATTTTCTTTATAATAGAGGTGTAGCCAAATTTTGAAATTAATCCCCTTTCTGTTCTGTACTTCTTCAAGATAAAATTAGAACTGAATGCAGCCTTGGTACTGGGAGCCTACTTATACAGCTGACTCTTTTTTTAAAAATATTTCTCTATAGTTGTTTGCATCTCTTTCTATTTCTCGTCCCATCTTTTTAGAAATTTCAAAGCATAAACGAGTTAAATCTATTTCTTCGTCATTTCTATAAGTTACATTTAAATCGGTGAACCGTATATCATTTTTTTGAGTCATTGCACATTTGGGAATAATATGGTTGTAATATATACGTGTAATTTGATTTTTCAATAATGTATTCCAACATAAGAAGGATGTAAAAAATATACCCAATCGTATAAACGATCGCCAGGATTCGCCATCAAACTCAATTTTATTACCATATTGATTTAATACTAAAATACATTGATTTTCCGGTTTTCTATACCTAAAATGACACTTTACTGTATCAAGTAGGGGGTGACCAACAAAAATTAACTAAAATTAATTAATTAACGAAAATTAATTCATAATCTTGAGGCTTCCTACACTTTCTCGCTTTTTTCATCTGTTGCGTGGTCATGTTGGTTGACATCTGAATCAAACTAACTCTAACAT